>JBBPML010000113.1:31172-71896 GCA_038090275.1 Austroboletus novae-zelandiae | reverse complement strand
TCCCTGTGTCACAACATACGTTGACCAGGTCAACAGCTCACGACATACCGTTGAGGCTGAGGATAGCGGATCGCCCGTCTATCAACCCCTGCCACATCAGCTGAATAGCGACGTTAACGTCCCCTCGCCCCCTCGTCACTCGGGTCTACGCCTGAGCGTAACAATTAGCCAGAAGGCTGTCAGAAAGAGTGGCAACCATAGCTCCATGAACACGTTTGTCCAACACCTTCCAGGTGGCTTGATCTGTCCCAGTAGTCATAGTAGCATAGGTGAGAGAACCATCTATGAACCTGGCAACACCATGCATCTGGAGAATACCATTCATGCATTTCTTCCAGATATTGTAGTTGCTTTCTCCCAAAAGCATGGGGACACAGGCATAGGTGGTGGTGTCGATTTTGAAGTCTTTGGGAAGAGTGGAAGTCATTGCTTATAGGTATCTGTGAAAAGATGAGGGGAGATCTGGAAAATCATCAGTCCAGTTGTCATTGATCAAGGATAAATAGGAAGGTTGAATGGAGGAAACTGAATGAATCATCGGAGGTGCCTGTCCTGGTGTCTGCCATAGTAGTCCCAAATGTCGTCTCCACTGTCTCCATCTCCTCTGCTTCTTTGTAGGGTTCCCTATCTTGGATTTCCAAAAATGTTGTTACTTGTCCTTGTCCGAAGGTGGTAGAGGTAGAGGTCTCAGAACTTTTGTAAAGATAGTTCTGGGGTCTTGAGTCCATGTAGGACTTGGTGTGATATCATCATAGTAAAGATCTTTGAAGAAGAATGGATTGTCCATTGTGATATCACTAAGTAAACCTCGGTAGACAATGATAAGTGGTTCAGAACAAGGATAAAAAGGATAATAATGAACATTTTGACAAAGGGAATTGAGTTCCAAGAAGTTGAGATAGGGAGGATCTAGTTCCATAGAGTAAGCACCTGTACTGTAGTGGTATCTATCCAAAGGCCAGAAAGAAGGAACTGAAGAGGAGAAGAGAAGGTCAATGATGTACATAAAACCTTCTACGTGCTTCTCCTTCCACAGCAGCCTGTCTAGGCCATCTTGGGACAATTCTTGTGCCAAGGCCTTCATATATGGCTTCAAGCTCATGTTGAGATGAGGCTTGTTTGATTAGCCTTTGGATGTGTCGCTGCTTAATGAAGCATCTATCCTTCCTGTAAGTGTCAAGAAGGCTCTGTTCAGCTGGGTTCAACTGAGCAGGGCAACAAAGATGGAAGAGGTATCTATGGAAAGAGTCCATGTGACAATGGAGGAAATGGAGGTAAGAAGCATTATCAAAAGCTCAGGGTTCAGGGTTCCCATAGAGGTGGTTTGGTTCTAGAGCTCCCACTATGTGGTCATGGTGGGGAAACTTGAGATGATCACGGAAGATGATCTCATAGCCAAGATGGTGCGTACGAATCTGATGGGTGTGATTGTAGTAAGGGACTGGGAAAGCCCAGCCAGCAGACTCGTAGGCAGCAGCAAGAGTGTTAGTAGGGTACATGAATGAGTTGATGTGCATCCCAGATTGGATGCTGGTCTCACATGGTTGGATTGAAAATGGATAAGCCATGCGGTTGGAGTCAAGAGCATCAGGCAGAGGGATGTGAGGCACCCCTGCCATTTGAAGAGCTGGAGGGAACAGCTGTCCTCTCCTCTCCTCGGTACTCGACTCTCCTCCTCATTCTGTGTTGATAAAGGGGACTGAAGGTCCTCCTGTTGACAAACTTGGCCATCTTGAGATGATAGTCTCAGGCTGGATTCCCTGTTGAGGGAATGTCTTCGACCTCTTGGAGGTCGAGGGAGGCCTGATCCACATGCTCTAGACCTAGGTAGGCCTCTTTGTCATATGGGAGAGGGTTGAGAACCTTGAATTGAGCTGGAGCTTGCATGATGAAGACGAGGTGGAGGAATGGGAAGATTGGGTGATGATGGTTGGTGGCAAGAGTAAGGTGGGAGAGGCAAGCATCTTAAATCCTCTTCTGGTCAAAGGGTTGCATCTCGGTCTTGGCTGCCACTCTTCTGAAACCATTGGTGTTGCAACAGGGACGGAATCGTCAGGCTGTCGTTTTCTAGTAAACCGTCAGCCAGATCATGAGAGAATTCTTCTGACGGGTTGAGTGCGGAATGGTTGGACGTGGGAAGTTTCCCTCCTGCATCAAGCTGTCTCTTATCCGATCACGTCAAACTTTTGAGGCAAGTTTCGAAATACTTAGCTCTGAGCACAACGATCTCGTCATTCACGCAGGCGTGTACGCATTAGAGCCAGGCTTTATGCAATTATAGGAAGATATTCAAGTTCATGCCCTCCTTGCCCCCGTCCTGTGCGCTTTATGACGATAATTTTGCGCACGGCGAAGAACCTGCGGTGTGTGCATATTGGATGGATACATTCCAGGCAACTAACCTCTTGTTTTTGATCGAATGGGAGGAGAAACCTGATGGTTGGCCTCATCATGCATGCACAGATGGACAACGCTCACGGGACACGCGTGGTCAGATCGTTCAGCTCGTGCGTCGCATGACCGAGCACTAAATCCCATCCAGGTACACCATCCCCCTTCAGAAAATGTCCACAAATGGCATATGAATATGGCCCTTCGCGTCTCGACCACCGGCATGCGCGGCTCATGATCATTGATCAATCAGTTGCATGAAACGGCAAAGACCTCATACGGCTCTGCTAGGGTTTTCCATCTGATCAGGATGTTGTGTTCCTAAACCATCGGTAAGTGGGAATCTCGCGGCTAGTGACGCATGGAGAATTCATCACATCGTGGCAGACATTATACCTCGACACCTCGACCTCCGGTGGTCGCATTCAAGTCCATACTTGATCGAAGCTACAAGATGCTCATACTCTCAACGAGTCAGGTTGCCGGTTGTTCTAACATTGTGGCCGGATGACGTTCCGATAGGCCTGGCGAGATACTACGACGCCACCCCCCCTGCAAGCTGGTACGACATTTATATCCCCTTTTAACAAATTGAGATCGTAACTTTATATGAATGGTTAAATAGTGGAAGACGAGGTCCCCGTGATCATTATTCTTTGACCCCTTAGGACTCAGAGGGGGTCCAGCGTATCGAAGTCTCTTGAGTTATCCTGTCTTGTGGCAGCGTCAGTGATCGTGCTGATTCATGCGCTGTCTCCAATTCTACCGACACGGTGCGAGCTTCGGATAGACAATCTACCGCTTCGTCCAAAGGAACTACTTAGTAGCAATATCAAAATTCATCCGACCGATGGATTTTGCCATCTGAAGACTCATTTTAAATAAAAAGCTATTGTCAGAATTAGTGCTGGGCGCTTCATACGACGCTACTAAGCGCTGGGCGTCTACGAAGAAGCCGCCTGGCGGTTGCCTCATGGTCCACACCTTTCCCGCAACCGAAGTCAAACCGAAGTCGACGTCCTACCTTGCATCCTCGACTTCCAACGCTCAAGTACAATGGCTGACCCGGAGTCTTTACAAGGCGTATACGTGAAGAATTTTCAACAGTCATTCGGGTACCCTTTGCGATGTCCAGAACCAAAGTCTAACCTGCCGTCGTCCTACCAAGAAAATGGCCTCCAGTTCGGAGACGTTGGTTACGTCGATAACGAAGGCATATTTCAAGTCCTGTTCAATATACGTCTCCCCTTGGACCATGAGCTCCACGAAGACAAGAAGAATGACCTTGTTGACCTTGTTGACCTGGTCAGCGTGAAATCAAACGATGTCACATCTACCCCCGGTGCTATCCCTTGCGACCGAGAAATTTGCCATGGTGTTGAAAGGCTTCCTAATGGTGATTCGGAACATGCTCAAAGGTAGCTCTCTGGTCGTCTTAATACATCCGCTGCATCCGCCAAAGTTCTAACTGGTCTTTCCCGTAGATTCACATCGCTTGCTTCATCGGGTGCGATCCTGATTCTTCCATCGGGTGCTGCATCCGAACATCTCGATAAAAGAAAGGAGAAGGAGTTTCGTAAGCTAGCGGAGACACACGCACCACGCTGGTGCAGATTTGCTGAGTGCAACTCCCTTTATCTCATTACTGGGTTCTATAAATCAAGGTCTTGGCATCTCGCTTCGTTCCAAGGTACCGGGTGTCAGGTTCTTTTGGTATCCAAACAGGGTGGAACATATTCATGGCACACTAAATGTGATCACCGTAAAAGCAAAGAAAATTACACTGAAAACCAGACTGTGTTCATATCGGGTTTCAAAATTGAAGTGAGGAACTGGGGTACTCGGGTTGAGACCTTGTGGCAGCTCCCACACTCGAGGACCATCTGGTCTACCCTGATGTGGCTGGCGAGCTTTCTGCTTCCAGTTGGTACTGTGATCTTGGCTTTCTTCTGGAAGCGAACAATACATGTTACTCACCTTTCACAGTTGTCTCCAGTAAGTTCCTCTATCACCATACACTGAGCAGTGGTTGAGTGATGCTCCAGCCTTATCACCCATCAGACATTATCAACCGTTACAAAATGCGAAAAGTTTGTGCACAGAACTGTCAACACAATGTGTACTGAAACTTATTTATAAGGATCACAATGCTAAGGTGGCTATCACTCATGACAATGAGTGGAGAAGGATGTTGGAAGAGGTCTGCTTCTTTAGAGCTGTTTATTCATAAACTGACAATATCTCCATAGAATGAATTGTCCTTTGAGAAGATGGTAGAAGAAGAATATTTTCAGACATTTTTGGAAGATAACTATATTGTAGATCCAACTTCAGATGGTGAGTATTTTGTTGAACTGATACTTGCTTATTTCTGATGCCTTCAAATCCAGATTTGATTTGCAATCAGAAAGAAGTGTGAGTATTCTTTTTCAATGAGGTTTGAAATCTTGATTAAGTATTTTAAACATGTAGAGATCAGCTTAACAGCATGTGTCAAATGGATCCCTCTTTCAGAATGTCCTCAGTCCCTTCTCATGCAAAGAGGCAGATTGTCATCACATGTATGTATAGCTTATACATAACTACAAAGATAAAACTGAGATCTATTTCAGATATGCGAGTAGAAAATATTGTTGCTCGCATGGGGTATATGCCTGTGCCTGTTGGCTTTTATATTCTTATGGAGTTCAATGGTATGAAGAAAAGGACAACATGCAAGCCTATCATGCTCTGTGATAATGCTGTTGAGTGGAACAATGAGATTGTATTGTGAGCAAGTTTTAAATTATTCTTGTTGATACTTTCTTATTGATGATGACAGGCCATTTGACTTATTGCTTGAGATCAAATTCTTGGTTGTAGCCTCTTTTGAGTTTGAGCCAATTCTTGGAAGTGGAGAAATGCTTTGTCATTCAAAAGTGAATGTTAGTGAGTTTGCTTATTGTGAAAGCACAACTGGTCTGTACTATAACTTTTGGTATTGTTGCTATGATTCTTATTAAATTCTACAGTTTTATTGTCTTTGGAAGGAAAGGAAGCTGCTTTCTCCTCTGCATCTCTCCTTATTACACATGAAGAAAGGCAACCCATCTCAGGATTTTCTGTTGATCACAGCTTTGACAATACCAAGGTGAAAATAGTAGCTGTGTTTGAATATGTCTTCCTTGCTAATAGGGGTTGCTTAGTTGGAGGATTGCTTACCCCCTGAAGTTACAGAAGAAACTGATAGAGGACACAAAGCACTTCTAAACTATCACAGAGGCCTAGATTCAATCGAGCAACTAGAAGAATGTATTCAATGCTTTGAACGTGCACAGAGAAGCTGTCCTCTTGATCATGAGTGCTATGCTGCTGCACAATTCAATCTTGCTACAGCAAAGTTCATACACTTTCAGGTTCACAACAACATTGACAGCCTCGAATCAGCTATTGCTTCCTATTACAAGGTGCTGGATTTCCGTCCAGGCCTTCATCCTGATCAATCCAGGAGATTATTGCACCTTGCTCAGGCTCTATTGTTTCGCCAGGAGAAGCTGCAGTGGAAAGCATCTGGCATGGATGAAATACAGTGCCTTGCAATCAAGATCAAGTCAATATGCCCTGAAAGCAGCTATGATTATCGAGCTGCAGTTCTTATAGTTCAAACACTCAAGCACCACCGGGTTTTGACAACCAATAAGTTAGCCGAACTTGAAGAATTGATCTCAGAGCTGGGTTATTCTGCTCGTAAACCTCCAGATTGGCACCTCGACAGGCTGCAGCGGTTACTCATTCTTAGCACCGCACTGCACAAACAGTTCGAAATAACCGATTGCCTTGGTCATCTTGAACGGTCAATTTCGGTGATGACGGAAGCTGTTGAACTCGTATCAGACGTTCGTCATCGTGACAAACCCTGGATGTCTGCCTTTTTGGGTGACATACTCCATACGCGGTTCCTACGATGCGGTGATGTTGCCGACCTCGGAAAGTCAATTTCCTTGCTCAAGAATGCCGTAGAACTTGCCCCTCATGGCCTGCTGCGACTTTCATGCAGCACGATAGGTAACCACCTAGAAGATGTGCATAAGAGTCTACCAGATCTCACAGACAGGCTCGAAGGGAAACCACTGATTATCGACAGTGGGTCTTTCAGTGTCGTATATCGTTGTATGCTTCGTGGACATGGCATGAACTCGGAGGTTAGGACACTTGCATTTCAGAATTGACTTTTAGTCCTGACCAGGGCGCATTTAAGGATTCGTCTGAACTCCCTAGCCAAGTTGCAGTCAAGGCTATTATATTTGACAGGGACATTCAAGCAGACCAAAAGGTGAAGGACGAGTTCGAACGTGTGCGTATATCAATGTTCTACTGTGAAAAAGCATTCATTTTCAGTCAAATTATGCAGAGAGTAAGATGCGAACGGGATATATGGCGAAGATTGGAACATCCCAATATTGTTCCCCTTCTGGGGACAGCCCGCGGAGAAGAGTTCGGATCCGTTTATAAATGCCTCGTTTCGCCGTTCATGGAAAACAAGACGTTGTTTGAACATATCAAACAACACGCAAGTACCCTTTCTGTTTCCAATCGCTTGGGTTTGGTAAGTATCAGCGACCATTTGGTCAGTTTCTAGACAACTAAATATCGATGTCACAGATCAGAGGATCGGCTGCTGGACTAGAATATTGTACGTCCACAAAGTCCATCATGTATAACAGCATATAACAGATATTCTCGCTTAGTACACTCAAAAGGCATCGTTCACGGAAATATTCATCCCGTACGTTACATCGTCTATCATATTCGCTCATTTGATTTATCATATATGTAGGCTAATATATTGATTGATGCTGGCCGCCGCCCACTCCTCACCGACTTTATATTGTCAAGGGCTCTTGACCGAGGTTTGGATCAATCTCATCCTGTGCTTTCTGGTGCACTACTGTGGTCTGCACCGGAACTGGTGTACCCAGATTTGTACCCAAATCTCGAGCTTCACTTCATGCTTCAAGGCGACATTTACTCATTTGGGAGTGTCACCCTCTTCGTATGTTGCCTTTCGATACTTAGTTTTTTTTACCTCATTTCTTCACTTGCAAATATAGATCCTTTCAGGTCAATTTCCTTGGAAGGACCAACGAGAGGCCGAAAATGGGTTAAAGGAATTCGAGAACCCATCACGCCCACCGTGGCCTGTGGTTATCCCAGATGGTGTCTGGGACTTCATTGAGAAATGTTGGTCCCCCAAGGATCCGAGAAGTCGCCCATCAGCCAAAGATGTATTGTCATTCTGTACGGATAAATTGGAGGGATTGCTGTTACCAAAGTAGGTTGACGTTTCATTTCCTCGTCAAGTCCTGACGTTCAATCATAGTCCCACCAACATCGTCCTCCTTTTCGGTCACATTGGGTCCGGAAAGAGCTCGATCATTAATCTTCTTGCCGGGAAGTCAGTGGTACAGGTATCCTCAGACGAGATACCTTCCGTAGAGCAACCCAGATCGTACCCGATCTTCATCAACCAAACTCAATTTCAAATGTGGGATACGATGGGATTCTCCCTTCAGCATGAGGAGTCCGCCATTGACCTTTCGCCCTACGAGCACGCACATGCTATCCTGCGAAACCTTCCTAATCCCGCCAACCTCATTCTTCTGTGTGCGGACAAGGGCGCAATACTATCCCCTTCTCTCGGACGTCTCTACTGGTTTATCAACCATTTCTTTTACGGTGGTCATGCCCCGATCACGCTCGTCGTCACCAACTTCGATTCAGATGTATCCACCGAAGAGTGGTGGGAAAGCATTAAGGAAGATATTGCCAAACGAACCAGCATCCCCGCCGACTCTATTCCACACGTTTGCGTCGATCAGTCCGGAAAGAATGTGCTGGAAGGACTTTTGCAAAAGCATGCGGTCATCTTCCCAGTTCCCATTCGTCCTGACTTCGCTTCCTATAAATCAGCCTCTGCCGAGCTCATTGAGCATTGCGGACTGCATGATACTGAGGCCAAAACCCTAGTAGAGAAAGTACGCCCATTCAACATCATCTTTTTCGGAGATTCGGGGGCCGAAATGACCTCAATAATCGATTTTATCACTGAAGGTCCAATGTCAATTACATGGGCACGGGATGCTACAGTGAGCTCTCGTTGCTGCAGGATTACCCTCCTGGATACCATGGGGGCCAACGATGGCGATGAGGCCATGGAAGTTTTAGAGAATGCTTGCCGGGTCATTCGCAACCTGTCTGGCGATGGTGCAGGCGTTGACCTACTGGTCTTTTGCAAGAGATTCGGCCACTCGCTTACGGAAAAAGAGATGACGGGTTATAGGCTATTCAAGGATATCCTTTGCAAGGGGCAATTTCCCGTCGCTGTTGTCATCACACAATTCGAATCGCAACATCCTCCAGAGACATGGTGGAAGACGGAGGGAGGCAAGCTTCTCAAGCCCTTACGTGGGTATCCTATTCCCGGTGCATGTATCCCACCGCTCGCGATGTGCGACTTGAACGTTCGCCAGCAGCAAGTAGCAGAGTATAGTCGACTCATTCAAACTATGATGGAGCGCTGCGTCCAATACTCTCGGGTTTCTTCCAATAATGAATCTCTGAAAGAAACGTTAGCCAAATTCAACTCGGTGCTAATAGTATCATCCAAAAGCACGGAGGGTCAAGTCTTGAAGGGTCTTAGTAGTAACTATGGGCTCACGCTTCAGCAAGCGGAGAAAATCGAACAGTACTTTGCCGATAGCTAATTGGATCACACCAGACGTGCGTTCGTGTATTCCGTGCCACATCTCTACGTCTACCTTTGCATCTTTGTACTATCATCGTCGATATCTTAACTAGCGCGATAGTACCTTAAAGGATTTTCGATGGATCTGGGACTGTCTGTCTTACTTAAGCCCATACATTGGTGAGACATGTATCCGGGCCGCCAAGGAGTGAACGAAACCGCCCATTGACAAATCTCGTCTCGGAGAGGCGTTCTCACCCTTATTTATCAGGATGACATGAACTCCGAAGGTAATTTGCAAGATAATGCACGTCTTCAGTGTCTGGTAGCTGCCACTGACAAATACCAAGTACTAGCATCATCTAGGAGCGGTGCACAGTTTTGTATGTGAACCCCAAAGGCACCACTAAGCCATAAATTAAAGGAGCAGGCCCTAAAATAAGCATGAAAAAGCAAAAAAAAAAGGCACGTAGAAAGAGAACGCAAAAACGATACCGTCCGATTCGAATCACGTTTTGGCAAAAACCAGCTTTCCCACATAACTCCCATCGGCCTCTTTCTCCACATCGACACCCACCAACGTCGTCTTGCCATGCAACCAATCCAACCGACGCACCCCACCCTCCCATCCCCCGCCCATCTTCGTACACCGCTCCTCATACGCACGCGTCACCTTGCGCTGCACACGACTCCCCTGGCCAAGTTCCTCCCACTCGAGTGGCGTCACGCGCACCAGAAGCGTCGCATGCAACGAATAAAGCACGTCTCTGTTCGTGACGATCGGATCAGACCTGGGCACGTAGTACTTGGTCGCGCTCGGCGATCCTAGAGCGATGGCCCATGGGAATTTGTCACAGCGGAGCACGAGACTCGAGGCCGCCGATATGGGCGGGTCTGTCGCTGGTTGGGAGAGTATGTGTGCAGGAATGGCCGCACGTGTTCTCCGGTCGAGGACGGGACGGGACGAAGGCGGGTACGTCACGTCGTAGGAGATGCGCATCGTGCGCGTACGAGTCAACGTCGCCGGGGCGAACAGAGAATGCATTTGTAGCGCGATCGGGTGACGGATGATCTCGAGTTCGTTGTCGTCTGGGTCTTGGAGGGGGATCAGCCAAATTCAATGGAGGCGACGTTTGTGACATGGACGTACCGGGATCTAGGGACTCTGTGATAGGCAACTTGTTCCCTTTCAAAACAGAACTGCTATTTCGCATATAATGCGAAGAGTTACCAAGAGACGACCGAGATCCAGGAACGAGTGTCGTACTTGACTTGCTAGAAGACGATGCGGATGACCTTGCAGAAGTGCGTATCACTTACATACACGTCGAGTCAGTCGACAACCAAGTGATGGATCTGAACACGTACTATTCCTGGGATGGCTCTGATTCTCGCGTGGGGGGATCGATGGCAGTTCAATCTTGGGTAACGTTCCATCACTCCCTCCGCCAGAAGAGTTATCCATTCGTTCAACCACATCAAGGACAGATCGCAATGGTGAGGGTGTGATAGTGGGAGAAGAGTAACTTTTATTGTGTGATTGCGAAATGGTTCTACCAGAGTTTGGTGTCGGGTAGGTCGGGGGAGAACGCGCCGTATTTGGAGAGTGTCGACCAAAGAGGCGCTGGAAGTTGGGAGACATTGTGCTCGCCTGAGCAGGTTGAAGCGTTGGGGATTCGACAACAGGACTTTGCGATACCGATTCACCCGGAGAATCAGCCGACCCTGGTATGCTTTCAGAAATCATGGTTGATAATGATATTCCTACATCGGGAACGACATCGTCCGGGATTACTGTACTTTGCCAGTACACCGCGTCTGGAGTAGGTCAGCCCGATCGGCGTATGAACCTTTCTGCAGAAAAAGTACCTTCACGCGTTATTATTGTGTGGCTATCAGCTACAGCCGCAATCAGACGGTCTTCCTGCGAGAGACCTTCCACATTGAACGATCCCTAAATTCGTACTGGCTTTAATCACAAACGGGTAATTAACATGAGACGAACCTTTTCGAGCAGTGTAGCCCACTGACTGTCGTGCGTGACCGCAACAGTGGCAGAAGGAACCTTCTCGAACAAGTACTGATTGATAATATCAGACGGGTGAAACGGCTGATAATTCCATCAGCTCTGAAAGTCCCGACTTCCAATATCCAACAGCCCACCTTCTTCACTTGGGGGAACCGTTGAATCACAATGTCCACATTAGAATCAGGCACACCGTCCACGCTCAACGTCGTCGTCGTCCTACTCGGCGCATTGGCCGTCAAACCGCCCCCACCCGACGCACTCGGCATCGAAAAAGACCAACGATTGGAAAACCTCGGCCGCCCGAACCGCACCGACGGAAACCCCGTCCTGACGTCCACCTTTTTCGCGCCCAAGCCCAACACGCCTTGCCGGACGGCGATCTTGAACCCGCGTATGAACATGGTCTGGTTCGGTACCCCAAAGTTGTAGAACCGGTCCGAGGGCCCGACACGACGATCCATGGCCTGCCTCGTTTCCCAAGTATAGCTCGCCGCGATGTTGCCTCTGCCGACTTGTATGGCCTTGAACTGAGCCGAGGCTTCGCGTGCGCCTTGGCCGTGTTGATACGCGGCGAGAGACCACGAACGCGCCTTGTGAAATCCGGTGATCAGGTAGAGGGAGTCGTGGCTGATGATGCGACCGAGGCGCTGCTCTGCAAACGTATACCAATCCATGGCATGTCGCATCGCTTCGTCTCGAAAGAGACGCTCGTTTCGGAGATGATAACGTTCGGCGCCTTCGGGGAGAATGAGAATTGCGCCTTCTCAGGAGGACAGGGTGAATTCATAGTTGAGAAGACCTCTTCTTCAAGATTATCCTCGACCAATCCCGATGACACAGTCGTGAGACGTCTCACCTCGTAGAGTCCTCCTCAGGTGGCCCCGCACTCCTCGTCCACGTCACAGAGGACGTCGAAATGATAGACCCTACATCCTCTGCTTCAGGAAACTTTGAAATATCCCTTTCACCAAGCAGAATTGGGACAAAGTTATCGGGCACGCCAGTTTGTCGATGAAGGATATGCGTCGCGGGCAAGCACACGTTGAAAAAGACGTCGAAACTACCGTCCTCTGGGACGACGACGCCAACGTCGCCAATCTTGAGTCCTTCTCGAATGTATATCTCTGGAAGGCTCATGTCAGGCTCTGGCGTCCATAGTGGGTATCCTCGACCCGAGATGAGATTTCTTGCATAGACGTCCTGTGAGGAGTAGGCCATGTTATGGTGAAGACCCAAGTATGGGCCTCAGCGCTTAACAGTGTCTATGAAACATGCTATGCGTTACTTAGGTGACCCTACACGATGCGAAGAAAACTGTAATCAGTCCGTAAAGCAGATTGAGTGGCACAGCGATCTTACCATCACATAGTTGCTCAGTGACAAGCGATTCGCTACTAATTACTCCCTTACCCTAACCTCGGCACCCACCCCAAGTCGGCACTCCACTAAATACACAACATTTTTATAATTTTAGTTCACAAATTTTAGCTACATATATACATCTACGAAGAAAAACCATGCAATAGTTCTTGAGATCGTGAATTTTGCCTCTGTCACGTTCCTTGTCACCTGCCGCTGACCTAACTAACCTAAGACTTTCAAATGAAAGCTGTAACCATCCGTGACAAATCGTGACTTTGTGACTGGGTACCGAGGATAGTATCGAAGTTCGGTCTCACGTTCGAATTAAAATCAATGATCAAGTTGAGAGCGACGTAAACAAATCAGCACGCGATGTACATACATTTAAAGGCTACAATGGAACCAACAATCAAGAAACAGTATATTAGGGCTACAAATTGGAGACGAGAGAAAGCGTGCGTGCATGTTCCACGAGGGTTTCGGTTGGAGAAATACAAGGTATAAACAAAAATGAAAGAAAAAAACATACTACGTTGGAATCTTCAATCGTGCTCAAGGTCTATGGATACAGCAGTTGAACCAAAGGAAAAAGAAAAGAAGCAGAAAGCAGGTTGGTTCCTTCGTAAACGTATACTGATGGAAGAGGGTATCGGGGTATGGTTGTCGTCATTGCGATGCACCGAAGGCAGATGGTGTTCAGAAAAAGAAAGAGGATATCAAAAGCCTTCTATGCCTGTAAATGTGTCGTCGAACAGCATATCAAATCCTCGGGCCATCTGTTGATCTGCACCAACATCGACGCCGGCAACTGCCACCGCCGGAATGCCGAGATGCTGCGCAGAGACATCGACCGGGAGTCCTCGGACCTGACCAGATATTGCCTTGCCCTCGGATACATGGCAAGAAGCCATATCTGACCACATGCCAAAGGCCACGTTTGCACCGACGTGATGGGGCTGAGGTGCGACAAGGGGGAGACTGAGGTCCGACCGGGCTGGAGATCCACTGTAGCTAGAAGAAGCACCGGAGTTGGGGAATTCTATCGCCGTTTGAGTCCAGGAAGCAGTTGCGCCCGTGAAAGCACCCGATTGCTGTAGGTGCAAGAGGGGAGCAGTGTTGCAATCGAGAGAAAGGGCAAGATCTTGGGCTGAAATGTGATCCATTGGCCCAATGGTGTACGACGGCGCCGAGCCGGCGTGAGGAGGTAGGTTTGCAAACATGTCATTGAAGTTCTAGAGATGGAGGTGAGAATCACGTGCAACGAGAACCAATTGAATACGAACCGGTACGGCAGCGTCTCCGGATCCGGTCGAGAATCCGAAATGAGAGTTCAAGAACGTTTGCTCAAACAAACTGGTGTCGACTTCTGGAAGGGGCGATTCGTCGCGTTGGAGCGAAGACTGGGAAGGAGGGTAAAAGGCGGATGCAGGAGCATACTGAATTGGGATATCATCCACTCCCCAGGAGGTGCGCCCAAAGTGAGCCAAAGCGCTGGAAGGCCGGCGTTGGCCAATGATCATGCGGGCGCTTCGTGAGATGTTGTGCACAGGTGAAGCAGAACGTGAAGCAGGGGCAAAGAAAGGTACAGAAGGGATTGCGATCGGATGGAAGCGCGAGTCGGGAAGGGGTACAGAAGAAGAGCGACGAGGCGGGTACAGAGCTTGGTGAAGTTGTTGTGTCATCTGAGGAGCCTGCATGCGCTCGTCGAGCTTGCGAATAGCGGCAGCAAGCTCGTCACCCTTCATTCCCTCGAGCAGCAACTGCGCCACCTGCTCGCAGCGTCGTTCATCCTCAAGGGTGGGTGCAGACTTTTCCTTCTTCTTGTCCTTGTTCTTGTTGTGGACAGGCCTGAAGCGGTAACCAGGATACTTCTTTGAATGCGCTTCCTTTTCCTGTTTGGCTTTGATTTCCCAGATCCGCTTTTCCTCGAGAGGAAGTGCGCGCCAGCAATTTCCGATGATCTTTGAGAGGGAGCCGTGGTTGGTTTCTATAGATCCGGGGACGTGTTTCTGTCGCACGAAATCGGCACGGAAGAGCATGAAGGCGTTGGGCGGGCGGGGAATGTAGCCAAGCGACCTGCGCTTGCCGGGGGGGACACGTTTTTTGGAGGGGGGATTGGGAGGCAGTTCGGATGGCGGGAAAAGCTGTGCATCAAGGGAGAGGGAGAGATCGTCCTCGGGGTCGAAGGGGAGGTCGTCCGATTCCTTGTATGTGACGGGTGTGACGTTGGGTGCAAAGGTGACAGCGCGAGGAGACGGGGAAGCGCCGTAGATGCCGGGTTTGATGAGGTCGGCTGTAGGAGCGGGTGAGAGTCTGGAGGGGGAGATGAAAAGGCGCTTACAGGTTGGACTTGCGAAACCGGACGGACGACGGCCGATGGAGTAACGAGCATGAATTCTGGAAGGAGGCATGTCTGACAAGATCTGGACAGACAAAAGAGAGGGTGGGGAACAAAAAGCGTTTCTCTTTTGGGGCGAGCTTTTAACTCTGCCACTAAGTTTACGCGCGCCTCAGATGCGGGACCCGGAATACCCGAGACCGGGTGCACCGGGTCCGACTCTGATTTCGGCCCTTGGCTTGTTCCCGGAACGGCTGGTCGTTTGTACTCGGCAGGTCTGACCCCACCCTACCCCCGCCTGCCCACTGATTCGGGCACTCTGGCTCCATCAGACGATCGCGTAGCACACGCCATGAAATGATGCGCCCGTCTCCGCCATCCCCACGCCACCACCCTGAGTTACAGTCTTAATTGAAGGCCACGTTCCTCGACTAACTCGACATCACGCTCCGCATCTTGACAGCGGATAAGACAAAATCATCCATGATACTTGGCCCTGGATCAACCGACGAAAACGCCGTCGACGCGTCCAAATTTCGAACCTCTGCCATCTTGTCGAGGTGACGCCATTCCCCCGTATCAGGAACCGGTCCGAGACGCCCTTGGGCCATGTGTCTGGAACACACGACCCACCCCGATCATCCAAACGTCTGTTTTCGTCTTCGACGATCTTTCCATTTCGTACGTTTCGATCGGTCCGCGTCCCTCGAACACATCCATGGAGACATGAGGTAAGCGGACCTGGAGCCGTTCATACACTACCGTCACTGTTTTTCATTCAGACCCATGAGCCCATGTATCAAGTTCATTCGAATCCGATCCGACCGCAGTACTTACGTCGTAGTGGCGAATGACAAGACGAGGCTTCAAACGTGCATCGAGCTCGTTGCTTCCCATTTCCACCCGTCCTCTCCGAGGAGGACGGTCGATACGGAGCACCTACAGCAAAACGACAATGTTAGGTTCAGTAGCTCCACCCGTATGCCCATCTCCGTGCGCTTCCCAACCTTTGACCAGCCAACCCCATCACGACCTTGGCAACCCGACCTGGCTCATCGGAAGAAGCTTGTTTTAAAGTTGCGGAGTCGAGTGTTTGGTGGCACACCACGCTGTACCGTCGCGTCCAGAGCCCACGAAGGGTCCTGTCGGATCCGACTCGGACTCTTCTCGAGACGCGTGAAAAGAGAGGCAAAGATGCGCAGTCGAGAGCTTTTTGGCGTATGCACCAAGCTGT
Organism: Austroboletus novae-zelandiae; assembly: GCA_038090275.1. NCBI lineage: Eukaryota > Fungi > Basidiomycota > Agaricomycetes > Boletales > Boletaceae > Austroboletus > Austroboletus novae-zelandiae. Next base: position 55,818 of record JBBPML010000113.1, on the reverse strand, counting down.
GGTGAAGCCCACCGGGAGTCCGACTGACGTGATCCATCGGACTCCATGGCAGACCAGGATCCACGCCATCGTCCTCTCCTTGAAACGCGTGAAAAGGTGGACAGAAAGATACGCAGTCGAGAGCCTGGTGGCGTGTTGGCATTCACCACGCCCATTGTGTCCAGAACCCACGAGGTACCCAACGACAATGATCCGTCTTCACGCTGTCATCATCCTCTCGAGACACGTAAAAAGAGAATAGTGGAGGGAAATGCGTAGTTGAGAGCTTGACGGCGCACTCACCACGCCCATCGCGTCGAGAGCCCACGAGGTGTCCAAATGACGATCGAACGCGCTCGACAGACTGGATCCATACCATCATTTCCTCGTGAGGTGTAAAAAGAAACCAAAGAGGAATCAAGAAAGAATACGTCCCTGTCTAACCAACCAGCCGCACACGCTCCCAAAATGGACGATAAGCCAAAATGGAAGCAACATGGCTCCATGAGCGTTGGCAAAGAAAGCGAAACCTCATCCGAAGTGTCCGGCATCTTTCCGCAAGGCATACGACGCTCGCATGCCAGGCGCCGAAGCGCCACTCTTCGCGGGCACACAGCTTGCCAAGCGCCTTGATCAATCCTGATCGACACGCCAAATGCTGTACGGCATCCAGTGCATACCCTATTCGCGTGCCCACGGCGTGGCGTCGTGAACAGCGTTCTCAGCCAACTGATGGCCGTCAAGGCAGTTTAGGCACACCGCGTTCGCCATGATGGAGTGATATCAGTGCGGGGGCCAACCCCCGTGGTCGGCCTGTTCGACTCTCACCAGAGTGCCATCGTCACCTCGAAAACGCATTCACTCAAAAAAGCCACACGCACGACGCTCTGCAAAAAAGCACGTCCCGGTTCGTTTGCAACGCATACATGATACGACACGGACCACGTCGACGCCCATCAGCTCGCTTGCCTCGGCTGTCGGTCGTCCAGGCATTCAGTACGACCCAACCACGTCGAAATGACGCTCACCTTGACCTCGTCCCCCGTCTTGCGAATCCACACCGCCGGTCGGTCCGCCGTCTTGGTACCCTCCTCCCCATCGTCCCACGTATAACTCACCCCGACCGCCAGCCGTGTCCCGTCGCAGTTGAATGCAATCGACGGAATCGCACTGGCGTATTTCGGATACTGCCGTAGACGTTTCTTCACCTTGTGGTCCCAGATCGACACCGTGCCGTCTGACCCCGCGGATGCAAATGTGTTGTGTCTGTGGTGCGGTCAGCATCGTATAATAGAGACCGAGAGAACGTACGTGGGGTGGAATGCGAGTGCGTTAACGGGCCAGACGTGGTCCACGTCGTCGATCGCCTGACGATGACACTTGAACGCATATTTTTTCTCTTGCGCTTCCGGACTCGGGTCAAAGTACTCGACGCCAATCCGGCCCTCAACCGAACCGATAGCATACCCTGTCACGAAAAGCATCAGTCAGTGCTCGCCTGCAAGTCACGATCTACGCCCGCACCTTGTCCGGACGCCATGCATGCCACGCTTCGCGTCATAAACTTGAGACTGCTCTCCCGCGTCTGAGCGGGCTCGCTCATGTTGCGCACGTCGTAGATGTGGAATAGCCGGCTCGCCATGGCCACGACGAGCGTGTGGCCGACAACATCCATAGCATACACCCGCTCGGGCAGCGCGTGCGACAACACCTCGGCCGTATCCGCGCGAGGGTCCCAGAAACGAACGGTCTGGTCCCATGAGCCGGTAATGACGGTCTCTGCGTGAATGAGCCCAACGATCGAGTCGACAAAAAGGTAGCAGAAACGCACGTCGTTCTCGAGCATAGTTGATCGCAGACACTGCGTTTTCGTGTTGGCCCAAAAAAGCGACGTTTTCAGACCCCAAGTCGATTCTGGCCCGACAAAATCCAATCCATCACATCGCGTCCGCGTGAACGTGAACGTCAGTCAACACCGAACCGAGGCGAAACGAGATGACGCACGCGCGGACACCCGTGTCCAACCCTCCACTATAAGCACGTGTCCCGTCACCAAACGTACACGCCAACACTGCCGCGCGATGATCAAATTTTGCCCGTTGTTCGTTGGCGGCCACGTCGTAAAACCGGACCGTCTGTCACGAGCGCACCAGAGAAGAGAGTCGGCAATCAAAACGCACCCATACACGTGAGCCAAAACAGTAGAACGAAAATGAAAATCGGGCGCACCGTGTCCCAGGAAGAGACGAGTAAGTGATCAGGGTTCGTGGGCGAGAACCGCACCTGAGCGATGCTGTCGAAAGGCGGCGAGGATAACTCGAAATGGTCTTTTTTTCGTGATGTCAGACGTCGGTACGTTGTTCCAGTTGCCTTACGAACGTTACTTGCCTGCCATGGGGTCGATATGATCGCGGTAAAGACTCAAGAGATTCAAATGTCACGTGCTGCAACCGAAAGGAATGTTTCAGTCACGTGACTCACACGAGGTACTATGCGCTGGCGTCACAACAGACTTTGTGAATTCTTCTTTATCTTCTCTCATCAAAGGCAGTAAACTCCGTAACTAAATTTACTAGTCTATTACTACAGCGCTCAAAATATCTGAATCCTGCCTATCACTAGTCATTATGCTACGCAGGATCAAGAAATATAACCGGAAACGTGAGTAACTACATATGCTCGTTCTTTCAAGGATAACGAGCTCGTATGTCTATGTATATCTCTATCTTATCTTTACCAGAAAAAAAACTAAAGCCCGCCCAGAAATTTTCCTCAAAGCACGGTGATCGCTCGTCATGTACGGGGCGAGTCACTGCGCTTGCCATGTCAAATCCAAATTTACCCGGATCGACACGCTGAATGCTGTACGGCGTCCTGTGTATGCCGCTACTTGTGTCCCCTTTCTCATGACCATTGCGTGGCCATCGTGAACACCGATTTTTTGGCCCTACATCAGGCCACATGCGACCATGCTGTTCTTGCCATGATAGTGTCTGTTCGCGTTACATAGACGCTCCACCAGAGCGCCGTCGTCACCTCGGAAAACAAGCCTTACGCCGAGTCTGACCAAAGAAAAAATCATACTCACAAGAGCATGTCTTTCCACGTAGGTACAACCTGCGCAAAATGGAACGCCCTGATTAGCTGACCACGACGGCGCTCCTCCGCCCATTCAGCACAACCAAGTCACACCTTGACTTCATCCCCGTTCCACAGAAGCTTCTTCACTCTATGATCCCAGATCGATATCGTACCGTCCGACCCCGCAAACGCAAACACATTGTGTCTGCAGAACGTCACCTTACAGAGCCCGAGGGGACGCACATAGAACGCGAGCACGTTGGTGGGATGTGGACCGCTTCGATCGTCTGTCGATGGTACTTGTTCTTTTTCTCTTGCGCTTCCGGCTCAAAGTACTGTCCGGCCCTCCGAGACTGAATCACGTTCACATGAAGAAGCCAAAGCATCTATCACGTGAACCATCATTACAATGATTTCGCGGGTGCCCGCTCCGCTACCGTGAGTACTTGCGAACGCACGCGAACAGAATGTTCAGCAATGGCGTGGCCTTCATTCGACGAAGAAGAGGCGATAGAACATGGAATGTCACGACTGATGGCAGAATTACGGACGCGGTACACCGGTGTGTACGCAATCTTTTATCAGCTATCTCAGCATTCAAAAATATCTGGATGTAGCCCATCACGATATGCAGGCACGATGAAAAAAAAACGACTAGAATCACGTATATATATACACTTTCTTTCCCTCTGATTTATCCACATCGAGTTCTTCTGTTTCCTTGAGCATGTCTCTCAGTGGAACCGGCGCTCAGGCTACCTACGGGCCTCAACAGTTCACCGATTTCATTGTTATATACGAAGGCAGAGCCATAACCTGCGTTCTCTGTGGTAAATGTTCCAAAGTTCCTAACAGACATCACCTTCCCACTTAAAATCATCTGTAGGCGTCTATCTTGTCATCGCTGGCACAAACATCTATCTACTACTTCGACAGAAAAAGACATACAACTCTCTCTTGCTGTATACCATCGTGCAGCTAATACTCTACATGTTGAATATTACGACGTGGCTTTATTCCATTCCAGGACAGCTCTTGGCGATACTTGGCATCGCAGATCCCAAGTCTATCGACCTTCCCCTCGACGAATTATTCTTGTGGCCCACAATCATTCAAACTGTCGTGCAAGTGCTCAATACCTGCATTTCTGATGGGTTTCTTGTTCGTATTTCATATTCTCTTTGGTACAAAACTAAACCGAGATCTAGTTCTATCGATGTTACCACATCAATCGTCTAGAGAACAACCGTGTGTTGGTAGTTCCTGCACTGTTGTATTTTTTCTTTCTCTGCTCTTCAATCGTCTTCGTTGTTTTCACTGCCATTCCCGGAGAATCTTTGGACGACCATACAGTGCGACACGTCGCCATGTGTTATGCGCTACTAACCGCGGCAACGAATATCTGCGCAACTTATCTTATCATTGCACGACTCTGGAAGTATCGACGTGCGCTTTACAATGATAGCGGACCACGTGAAGCGGCATTTTACCTTGGTTATATTGCAATGACGCTCGAAAGCGCATTGCTATATACCATTTTCGTGCTCATAACGCTGGTCGTGTTTGCGTTAAACACTCGGATTGCACGCGCGTGCATATCAGTGACGGGTGCGATTCAGGTATGTATTTCTGCCCCTCTCTACTTCCCGCGGGCAATCTCACGGTGCTCATGCCTGGTGTATCCATATAGGTAATTTCACCTTCACTGATCATTTATCGCATCGCATGTGGTATCTCGTTCGAGGTGGACGAAGATAGGTCTATGACGATTGGCAGCATGCGTTTTGCCCCGTCATCTGACCTACCACACGCTATACCTGGCACACACTCGGTCCATCAAGACAAACCAGACGACCCACGTGCTTCAAGGAAACGCAGAGGCATTTGATCCAGAGCCTCTTTGTATTTACTGTATGAACCCAGTCACGAAATCTAGCGGAAAAAGAGAGCAGAGAGGCACGTGGAATGTGGAACTGCAACGTTTTATCACGATCCATGCACCAGGACAATGGATTTGTATTATCTATATTTATCTACATCTCATCTTCATTGGACTGGACAAGCTACCCCGCAGGTGGAAGGCATCAAAGATGAAGCTTGGAGTCCATATGGCTTGTTCTGCGACGGTAATAATCTTGCAATCACCTAGTCCGTCGTGCGAAATCGTCGATTTTTCCGACTGGGGGGTGCAGAGGATCGCATTCGATAACGTCAGAGTACGTTGTCACTCTCGTCCAGCGTCAAAAACGTCGCGAATTTGAGACTGCTTTCTATGTCAGCGCGGGCTTCGTCATGTGGCGCACATAGTAGTATCAGCAGGTTCGTTATGGCTACGATGAGCGCACGTCCGTCGCGCCGCCGACCCGCGCACGATTGGGCAGTGCGTGAGACAATATCTCGACCATATCCGTGCGCAAGAAACAGACGGCTGAAGCCGATCTATGTGCCTGAAGTCACCGATCAAGCTGATGAAATAGCAGAAATAGCAAAACGCACATCGTTAGTTGACCGGTGATCGTAGACATCGCATTTTCGTGTTGGCCCATACCCCGAGTCCATCTTTCGATCATGCTCCGGAGCCGACGCTCGTGTTCAACCCCTCGCATCTCGAACGTACACACCAACACAATCGAATATTTTACCCTCTGTTCGTTGGCGACAACGTCGTAGAACCGGTCTGTCTTAGGTGCCCACCGAAGAGAGTCAGGCGTACGCACATGAACAACCGTAGCACAAAGCAAAACAAAAAAAAGAGGAGAGCGCACCGTGCTCGGGAAGAGACAAGCAACTCATCTGGATTCATTGGCGAAAAACGCATCGCAGCACATGAGTGAGGCTTCAAGTTCTTCCTTTGTGATATCAGGTTGGAACATCGCTCCGGCGGTTCTATGAGCTTTACTACTTGCCACCTGACATGTACATGAGATCGATGGTCGCAGTAAAGAGTAATACTTAATTAGTAAGTTGCCATTTTGCATCACGTGAATCATCGGCTGAATTAAATATTCATAGCCTCCATCATCGGCCACTTGAAATAAGACTTATCCTATCTCCTTTCATCAAGAGGCAGTGGAATGTAACCCCGGAACAGATACACAAGTGCTAATGTCCGCGTCTGACACCGACTATGCCCTTATCAGACGGCCGCAGCACTACTAAGAATATCCGAACTCAGTCCGACATCATTCACGCACCCAAATTGTGGCCATATGCCAGGCGAAATCAGGAAATACATTCAGGATTTACGTAAATATAAAGGCTCTTTCTTTTCCTACGGACTCCGCTGCTGCCCTCAACATGTCATCCAGTGGAAGCGGCGCTGACTCCATCTACTTGCCTGCCCAGTTCACCGGGTACATTATTACATTTGAAGGCTCTGCAGTAACATCTGTACTCTATGGTAAACGTTCAAAGGCTTTTGGCAGACGCCTCTCACTCAAAGTTATCCATAGGTGTCTATCTTGTCATTGCCGGCACAAACATATATCTACTCAGGCAAAAGAAAACATACAAAATCCTTTTGCTCTATACCATCTTGCAACTGACACTCGCCACACTATTCACGATAATGGAGATGTATGTCAGACCGGGACAACTCTTGACATTGTTCAACATCGTAGACCCCGAGTCTGTCTACCTTCCCCCCGATAAATTGTTCTTATGGGCTACGATGGTTGAAACTGTCGCGAGTATACTCAACTTGTGTATTTCTGATGGATTTCTCGTGCGTGTTTCCTATTTTCTTGAGTGCACAAGGCTGAATCGAAATCTAGCTCTATCGATGCTACCATATCAACCGTATGCAGAACAAGTATGCGCTAGTCCTTCCCGCATTGATCTATCTTGCCACCATCGGTTCTTCAATTGCCATGATTGTTGTCGATACCATTCCCGGAGAATCTCTGAGCGACACTGGAATCCAAACTACTGGCAAATGTTACTTCTCACTATCCACCGCAATGAACATCTGCGCTACATGTTTTATCATCCATCGACTCTGGCAGTATCGACGTGCAATGTGCAACGCTGTTGGGCCACATCAAGGGGCTTTTTACCTCAGCTATATTGCAATGACGCTCGAAAGTGCGATGCTGTATACTGTTGTCGCGGTCACGACGTTGATACTGTTTGTGTTAAACAATGAGTACGAATTTGTGTTCATTCCAGTGATGAGTATGGTTCAGGTATGTAATCATATTTCCCCCTTGCCACGGACAACTGCATGGTGCTCATGGTGCATAACAGGTCATTGCACCTGCGCTGATCATTTATCGTATCGCAAGTGGTATCTCGTTCGAGGTGGACGAACACGGGTCTATGACGGTTGGCAGTATCTGCTTTGCATCGCCGTCCAATGGGCCGCACGCTGCTGATGGCACATACTTGGTCCGCCCACATGCCGTGTCTGTTTTCTCTCCAGGTAAAGGTGACATAGAGGGAAACCAGAGTGTACCAGAGTCACTTAGTGTTCATGAGATCAAGCACGAAATCTAGTGGAGAAGGAGCTCGGGAACGTGGAACGTGGAACTACGATGCTTCATTACGATTCATGTAACAGGTTAAGCGAATCGTATGTCTATTTATACCCCATCTTTAGTGGACAACTTACCCTACTGGCGGAAGAGACTAGAGCAGATGTCGTCGTAAACCATAAAACTTGACCGGAGACGACAATGACACAAATACGTCGAAGCGGAGGTTCGAATCTGTTGATAATTCCTCTCGACGCCGATCAACAGAGACTGATCCTATCTTCTCTAAGCAGTACGGACTGTCGTAACTCAAGACACAACTTGAAGTCGGACATCGAGTTCCACAATCCTTATTAGACTACCACAGCAAGTACTCAAAATATCTGGATGTGGCCGATCATCATTCTTGTGCACCACATTGGCCATATCATCAGCACTGGGCGGCGTTAGGAAACACAGCCTGTGTCATAAGTGACTTATATATGTGCTCTCTCTTTCCCTATTGGACATCACCACTACCTTCTACATGGCTCCCACTGAAAGTCAGGTCCAGTCTACCCAGATAAACGAGTACGTTATCGGATTCGAAGGTACTTCGATAGCCTGCATACTCGATGGTAGAAGTTCCATACCCCCTACCAGACATTGCCTTCGCACTCAAAGTCATCCATAGGCGTCTATCTTGCCATTGCTAGCGCGAATATTTATCTGCTTCTACAAAGAAAAGAACACAATATCCTCTTGTCATACACCATCGTGCAGCTAGCACTCACTATGCTAGACGGTATAATGTGGCTATATACCGTACCTGGTCAAGCCTTGGCGATATTTGGCATCGCAGACTCCGTGTCTGTTAGCCTTCCCCTTGGAAATTTGTCCGTGTGGCCTGTAATCCTTCAAACCTCCGCATTCGTGTTCAATACATGTGTTTCCGATGCATTTCTCGTGAGTATTTTACATTCTCTTGAGTATATGAAGCTAAACCGAAATCTAGCTCTATCGATGCTACCACATCAACAATCTGCATAACAAGCATGTGTTGGCAGTTCCTGCATTGTTATACATCGCCACCTTTGGCTCTTCATTGGCCTGGATTATTGTCAATTCATTTCCCGAAACATCTCTCAGCAACCACACGGTCCGACTCGCTGGTATATGTTACTTGTCGTTGTCGGCGACTATGAATATCTGCGCAACTTATCTTATCATCATACGGCTCTGGAAGTATCGACGTGCGATATGCAACGCTATTGGACCACATGCAGGGTCGTTTTATCTCAGCTACATTGCAATGACTCTCGAAAGCGCATTACTGTATACCGTTTTCGCAATCACGACGTTAACATTGTTTACGTTAAACAATCAGGTCGAACACGCGTTTATGTCCGTATTGGGAATGATCCAGGTATGATTACTGTTATTTTTCCCCTACCACGGGCAATTTCATGAATTTTCTGATCTATGCGTAACAGGCAATTTCACCTTCATTAATTATTTATCGTATCGCACGTGGTTTCTCGCTCGAAGTGGACGGAGATGGGTGTACGACGATTGGCAGCATTCGTTTTGCATCACTACCCGATGAACTACACGCTATCGCTGACCCACACTTGGCCCCTCAAGACGCATCAAATGACCTACATGTGGCGCCGGTTTTCTCAGGGAATAATAGCGCAGAGGAAGACCAACGTTACCCAGCCTGAGGGCCGTCTGGTATTCAGGGAATCAAACGCTAAATCAGGTGGAGGTTACACCTTATCTTTATTTGAGTGGACGACAATTGGGTTGAATCGTCGATGTAGGCCATTAATTGACTTTGACCAGCGACCATAATGGCCGTTGTATGATTCTGTGCGTACGAAATTCTGGCCCAACTGAGAAGGTTCGCGCCGACCAACGTTACCATTTTGGGCGGACTCCGACTCCGACCAGCGGTGTGGCAATGTCACGTGCCGTTGAAACACTTCAACTACTGATGCTTGCAATGCCGTGCGCTTTATCCTTGGAGATAGATGAACCAACGATGAACTAATGTCTTCTCATCAGAAGCTGTGGAGTAACACCGCAACTTGAGCCACTGAACCACGTCACGCATCAGCACGTCTTACTAATATCCGCCTTTGACACCGAACCCATTCCTTATCGACCGTTAGCACCGAAAATGTCTAGATGCCGCAGGAATAGTAAATAGATATATACGTTCTCTCTTTCCTGACATACAACCTTCCTTCCGATATAGGACTCCGCTTCTGCGCTTGCCATGTCCGTCGCTCGTTCAGCATATACGCCTCAACAATTCGACGAGTACATTATTGAATTTGAAGGCACGGCCATAACTTTCATTCTCTGTGGTAAATGTTCCAGAGCACCTAACAGGCGTCACCTTCCCACTCAAAGTCACTCATAGGTGTCTATCTTGTCATTGTCAGCGCAAACATTTATCTTCTTCGACAGAAGAAGACGCACAAGATTCTTTTGCTGTATACCATCGTGCAACTGGTGCTCACAATCCTATATGCTACAATGCGGCTGTATATCTGTCCGGGTCAACTCTTGGCGCTATTCAACATCGCAGACCCCGACTCGATTGACCTTCCTCTGAATTACTTGTATATGTGGCCCGCAATCATTCAATCCATTGCGGTTGTGTTCGATACCTGTGTTTCTGATGCATTTCTTGTGTGTATTCCGAGCCCATACACAATCTCTTCAGAACACGTGACTGAACCGAAATCTAGCTCTATCGATGCTTTCACATCAACCGTCTGCAGAACAACATGAAATATGTGCTGGCAGTTCCGGCATTGTTATATCTTTCCGTCTTCGGTTCTTCATTGGCCTGGGTCATTGTCACTTCCACCCCCGACGAACCTCTCAGCAACCGCGCACCTCTAGTCGCTGGCACTTGTTACTTTGCGCTGTCCGCAACGCTGAATATCTGTGCAACTTATCTCATCATTGCGCGACTCTGGCAATATCGACGTGCGATAAACGCTACTGGATCACACCAAGGGGCATTTTACCTCGGCTATATTGCAATGACGCTCGAGAGCGCGTTGCTGTATACCGTGTTCGCAATCGCCACGTTGATCTTGTTTGCGTCAAACAGCCAGTTTGCACTCGCTTTCATGTCCATGTTGGGTATAGTTCAAGTACGTATCGTGTCTTCCCCCCTTGTGATGCATGCTTAACTTATACATGACAGGCCATTTCACCTTCTCTGATAGTTTACCGTATCGCACGCGGTATCTCGTTCGAGGTGGATGAGTATGGGTCGATGACGATTGGCACCATATGTTTTTCAACACCATCAGATCGACCACAGCATATCCTTGGTAGACCCTCGATCCACGAAGATGGATCGGATTTCCCGTTAGCTCCTCTAACGCAGAGAGACTAGCGTGGTCCAGAAACCACTTGATTTGCATGAAATCAAGTGCGAAATTTAGTGGAAAACAAGCAACGAGTTCAGGCACGTTCGTTCAAGTGGACGGCCAAATATTTGCGCGAATGCTGATATGTCCTGGGCCTGGAAATGATTGTAGATATGTTACTGGATCCGAGACGATGATTCTGCTGCCTCGTGGTCCGTGACATGATTTCAGAGTCAGACGTGTTTAAGTTGCTCAAGACCACTGGATAGCATGTACTTGGTTATCAACAGAACTTCATTCGACTGTTCTCTCCCGAACTACACCACGCATGTCATATTATGATGTATCATCGGATTGGTCCTGACATTTTGTTACGAGCCTTCGAGCGATGAGGAGTGCAGGAATTCGGCGTCAATGGTAGAAGTTACGTTGTGTCCGAGGGGAAATTCTAACAGATACTAATCATATTCGTACATCAAACTTTTGTGGTTGTCTCTAACCAAGTAGTGTGTCGCAAAGTCGCTCCCACCTGCAGGACAGGCACCCTCGGCCAAATCACGATAAAGTATCAATATCATAGTTTCGTGTAAATTTTGCATGTGGGTTTGTAAACATCAAGTGGTTCTACATAATGTTTGTCTCCCTCTCCACCACTATTGCCTGGAAAAACAACCGGTATGCCAAGTGGATCATCTAATACGTCCTCGTGGATCGAATGTGTACCAGGGATAGTGTGTGATGGGTCGGATGGTGCAAAACGGATGGTACCGATTGCCATAGACCCATCTTCGTCCACCTCGAATGAGATATCGCATGCGATACGATAAATGATCAGCGAAGGTGCAATAACCTGTCATGCAACGGTGAGTATCGTGAAGTTGCCCGCGGTGAAGTATGATCGCATACCTGAATCACACCCAGGACTGGAATGAAAAGACACTCCGACATATTATTTAACGCAAAAGATATCAAAGTCACGATCACGAAAACAGTATAAAGCAACGCGCTTTCGAGCGTCATCGTTATGTAGCTGTGGTAAAACGCTCCTTGACGTGGTCCGACAACGACACGCATTGCACGACGATACTTCCAGAGTCGTGCGATGATAAGGTAGGTCGCGCAGATGTTCATCGCGGCGGAAATTGACCAGTTACCTCTGCCAACGACTTGGGTTGCACCGTCATTGAAAGATTCTCCAGGAAGGGAATTGACAATAATCGAGGCTGTTGAAAAGCCGAGAACAGCAAGATATAACAATGTAGGGATTGCTAAAAATAATTTCTTTTCCCGATGGTTGATGTGATAACACCGATAGAGCTATGTAGATTCCGGGTCAGTTTTGTACCAAGAGAATATGAAATACGCACAAGAAATCCATCGGAAATGCAGGTATTGGACACTTGCGTGATAGTTTGAATGATTGTGGGCCATGTATACAATTCGTTGAAGGGGAGGTTGGTTGACTCGGGGTCTGTGATGCCAAATATCACCAACATTTCTCCCGGTACGACATACAGTCGCGTCGTAATATATATCGTGCTGATCACTAGCTGCACGATGGTATACGACAAGAGAATGTTGCGTGTCTTCTTTTGCCGAAGCAGATAAATGTTTGTGCCAGCGATGGTAAGATAGACACCTATGGATAACTTTGAGTGAGGAGGTGAGGTCTGCTGGGGAGTTTGGAAGCTTTACCATAGAGTACGAAGGCCATTTCATTGCCTTCGAATTGAATAATGTACTCGTTTTGGAACTTTTGAGGCGCATAAGTAGCATCAGCGCCGATTTCGCTGAGAGACATGTTGAGGGCAGCAGAAAAAACCCCGATACGGATAGTCGAGATAAAAAGAAAGAGTATATATAGTTGCGACTCCGGTTATTTTTCAAGCATATCGGCATGATGATATGGGTACTAGGTCGCATCTGGATGTGGTCAGTATCAAAGTACCTGATGCGGCTGGCCCGGCGGTCGCGTCTGGATGTGGTCAGTATCAAAGTACATGATGTGGCCGAGGCAGTCGTTCGTGTGATGTGGGCGTTGATGATGCGGTAACACCTGGCAACGCAGACGGCAACTTTGTACAGCTTTGTACTAGCATGTCGCCTCTTTTTCTTCACCTTCCCGCGTCGCGTTATCTCACTTTCTACAAGTCCCAGAAGCATGTCGCCAAAAGATATTTGCATTCTGCTGCGCAACCTAAATACTTGGGAGTCGCGATAAAAGCGAAGTAAGGAAAAAAAGCTACAACAACAGGGGTATCTTTTCGTGACAATGCCGTGGTACTAATCGTCGCGTCGTAGAAGCGTACGTGAGATCGTCAACTCTGGAGGCACAATCGATCAAAAAATAGCGTAAAAGGGATGGTGGGGGGGTGACGCACGACGTGTCCAAGGAGAAAGAGCGCACGAATGTGGAGGTCAGGGGATGGGGGAAAATGCCAAAGTGAGTATGAGGGGTGCTATGCACATTGAAGATATCACTACAACTAATCCAACAAGCTTATCCACAGTTAAACCAAGAGGATGAGCGAAAAGCGCATTTTTTTTTCAACATAGAAATAGAAAAAAGTGAGTGGCAGCAGCGCGTGGGTATTGTGGATGCAATGGTAGGGCTGGGCTGAAGGTGTTATTACAGATCTGTCCGTTATATGCGTAGAAGAGTCCAGGAAGAAGCCAATGGACGCCAGCATACATTGGTTGGAAGGCTCTAATATCCGTGGTGCGCCGCGAGCATGCTCTCGAAGTTGAATAATTGCTCGAAGGTGTCCTGGCTCTGCGAGTCGCTCGAATACTGACTCGGTTCTATAACCATAGGATCGTAGTGGGCAGGGTTGTATCCCATATTGAAATTCCCCGACGGAGCATGCGTTAAAACATCGTTGCCACACCCGGGAATGCCCAGCTCGACTGGAGGAATGGCGCTCATGTCGAATTCGTCGCCCGCGAGCATCTGGCCCTGGGATCCCCATGCACCGGCCGCGTCCCAAGAATAACCAATCTGAACGTTGTCCATTGGCCCTCCGCAGAAAGACCCGGCGGTCATGTGAGGTGCCACATCGTCGCACGGTAAGACAGGGTATGAGAGATCCATTGACATGCAGTTGACAGGAGAAAAAGTGCTCGACGCCGGAGAGGATGGCCCGGACCCTGAACTGACCGAGGACGCAGGCGATCCCATCTGGTAGACGGTATGGTTCATCGACACGTCACTCGATATCGACAAAGGATGCGGGTTTTCTGGCATCCCCTGGTATACTCCAGTCTATTGAAGGTAATGAGGGCACAGTCCGAGGACATGGAACCACAAGTGACTTACGTTAGTCCCGGGGAAGAGATCCGAGGAAGGGTATTGCTGCTGGGGCAGAGCAGTACTCGAAGCGACGAAATCGAACTGAGAAGACGAACTTGATCCGTGATCCGGATGCGATGCTCTCCGGTTGATCATCGGCACAATTGACGGTGACGTAGGGCAGGAAGGCATGTAAACTGACGGAATCTGAATAGTCTGGCGGGGCGGCGGCGTAGGAGCCGAAGAGGAGCGACTGTGGTTCTTTCCGACGGGAGGGACGCAGAGGGGGAGGACGAAGGAGATACTGGTCTCCGAGTCGCACTCCTGCTTGCCCTTCTTTCCTTTGCGGTCCTTGGTCCTTTGGGGCCGATAGACGTAATTGGGGTACATCTGCTCGTGCTCCTTCTTCTTTACCTTTGCGAGCTCCTCCCAGTAGAGACGCTCCTCGGGAGAGAGGGCCTTCCATTGTTGACTGATGGTTTTGGACAGATCAGCCTGGCGTTGCTTCTTGGCTGGACCATCAAGAGCGGCCTCTTCCTGTGCGGCCTGACGGTCCTCACAACACTTTCTGCGGAACAGGATGAACGCATTCTCAGGGCGCTTGATGTAGTCGTCGTCGCCCTTTTTAGGTCTGCGGTCGATATCACTGCAAATGGACGACTTGCGCCGTTTCTGCGGCGATGACGGGGTAGCGGGGAAGGATGATATGGAGCTCGCCGCCATCGATGGGGTTGCGGAGAAGACGGATGCGGACGATGAGGTGCAAGTGTCTGGGGACGAGAGTGGAGAAAGAGGGTGAACGAGGGTGGGGCTGAGCGCAAGCTTCCGGAGTTCAGGCTCAAAGGGCGACAGTGGGGACGGGTAAGGACAGGCGTCGGATTGGTCGAAAGGGAAGGCGATGGCGCGCGGCGTCGGAGAAACGATGGCCAGGGATGGCGTTTGAATGGTGTCCGTCATCACCTCAAGTGCTGGGGAAGGTGAGTGGGGAGGGGAGGGGGAGAGGACGGGACTTACATTGAGCGGGGGTATCGCGAGTGCGAAGAGCAGGCATGATTGTTCGCAGCGAACAACAGCTGCAGGGTGAGCAAACTCGTTTGGTGGGGGGATTGGAGGGGAGGGAGAGATAGGAAAGGGCTGAATAATGAGGTTTCGCTAGGCGGGAACGAGGCTGCTTAGGGATGTCGTTGATTCACAAGCGCGAACGGCAGAACAATTGGGTGAGTGGGCACAAAAAGCCAAAGACAATACGGACTACTCGTTATATACTGTCATTGAAAATGGACGAGGAGATGGGGACGAACCTAAACCTTGTGAGGGGAAGGCGGCAGGGGCATGATGCCCGATATGGAAAGAACGTCCCGGTTTGGTGAGACAATGAGGGAAGAGCACGCTTATCAAATCATCACCCGTGCTTTGTCGCATGAGACCTAATTTCGCGTCCATTCCGCGCACAAACACGCGCAAATATGATTCTTATTGTCTTTTCGCCATTTTCGCCACCGCGACATTCCCAAGACGTCGTCTCCCATTTTCGCTAAAAATCCCGTAAAAAATCCTCCTTATCTGCAAAACCCGGATCGTGAGTCGTGACTCGGTAGGCTTTGTCACACGTAATCACCAACTTCCCGCGGCATCTCCTCCGCCGACGGCCCCGCCTCTTTGCATCCTCTCATTCAACCTTCCTTTTTTGGTAATCCAGACCCGGCGTCTTGTCCCCAAACACCTCGACGACCCTCTGCTGGCGTGATTTACCTCCCACAATCCCTCCCCATAACGTTACCGTCCCCCGCCCCCCGCCACGCCACGCCGCCTCGCACTCTCACCATGTACTTCATTATTACTACTGCGATGGAAGAGAATCCTTTGCCGGTGACAAGTCGTGTATATTGCGTGTCGTAAATTCCGGATTTCTTGGAAAAATATGCAGACGCTAGTGCTCAAGCGCTCACCAACGCGCGACCCTGCTCCGAGGTCCAGCTCAACTCAGGCTCCGCTCAGCGATGCCCATGCGTCCAATTTCATATCCGTTCCGTGCTCCGTGACATTTCCTTCCTTCCCCCAACGCGTCTACAGCGTATCACTCCTCCGGAACACACTGCAAAGGCTAAATGTGCGTCATTCCATTCCAGTCTTTTTGATCGCAACATCTACCCCGGATTCTCTAAACATCTCTCTACTTGGTAGCCACTAGTAGGTTCATCTGCGCTCGGATTGTGCTCCGCCTCCACATGAACCATCGCCGTCGACTACGGTCCGCATCGGCCCTCCTCGGCCCAAACCTTGCCCCGTACCCCCATCCGGAGCCAATATTCAATAGACGTGTTCTCTCCCGACCTCCACGGTCACCGATGGCGACATTCCAGCTAACGCGACAAGTCGACGTTCAACTGGAGAAAAGGAAAGCGTGCGAACCCACCACACATGAAACAAGCCTACGTCATATCTGATTAGTAACGTCGGCAGGTCTACCCTGACAGATCCCAGTTCGTTTTCGTTCAAGCATCGTTTGCATCATCGTTCGTCGAACCCTTAGAAGCAGCTGAATCGGTGACAGACTGCCAGCGAGAACCGTGCCCCTAGACTGATCACCAAATCCTTTCGTCAAGATCAGAAACGATGACGGGAGCAGGAGACCCGCCGTCGGGGATAAGATGCAGTACCAGGGGCGTCACCACCTACAGAAGACGAGCGGGGTAAAATGGGGATCCGATAGTACATCATGTATCATGTATCAGGTTGAGCGCATAATCGCCGTGCCACGAGGATATCAGCCAGCCAGATATCTCCCGCCGTGGCGGGTCCCAACCCTGACCCTGGCTGGGCCGACCTACGTGTGAATTCAGTGTGGGGGGACGCATGTCTTGCGAGACAGGTGCGGACATGTCCGGGAACGCGGATTCAACGAGGCGATAATGCCGCACCACCGCTCGTCCCCCGCCGGCCCAGGAGATTCCTCGTGCGACACCCATCCGAAAAAAAGAACAAAAAAGAGTCCAAAAATAAAGAAGGCGGCTGACCTCTCCGAGAGCTTGGTCGGGCTTATCGGGAGGACGAGGGTGGAGGGAAAGCGGTTTACTTGCGACGGGCAAAGGGCAACACGTGTGGTTGGATCCGGTGGTCCCGTATCTGTGTGCAAAAAAACCCTGATTGTGATTATGACCAGGGAGTCGTGGATGAATCGATTATGCATGACGGTGGAGCATGGCAGCAGACGTCATAATAATAATACGTACCGTGGTTGCATTGCCATGTGTACGAGGATGAACGTAACTAGGCCTGCTGCCGCCGCATCAGCGAAGCTCGCATGACTCGAAAGCCGTACACCGCGCCCGTCAAGTTGACTGGTGATGGGCCAGCCATGATACGGTTGGATGGGAGATGGCCCATCATCATGGAGCAGTTCGGCGATAACGCGACGACTCGACGGTGATGTCAACGTGCACTGCCTCGTGTCCAGGCCCCATCGTGGGCAGCTCTGACCCGACGTCATGGATACGGGAATACAGCTGTTTTAAAAAAAGAGATGGGGGAACATTTTGGGGGGTGAGTGATCCGAAACGGGCAAGTACAACGGGGTGCCTCGAACAGGGTGAGCATCGCCTCTCACCTCCTTGGTGGCGCATTCAACATTCGATCGATATTCACGCGCGATGGGACCAACGTGCGGAGAGCTTGTCGTTCGTCTCGGTTTGTAGGCGTAGGTGGTACCACTGGTTATCGTGCCAAGATGCCTGAGGACGTAATAACGGTCCTGATTGGACCTGAAAACGATATCACTCGGATAAGCACATGTGACCATCTCCCCAATGACTCTATCCGTTGCCCCAAGCGATCCGTCACCATGGATCGTCAACGCCCAAACGAGCGGACAATGCACGAACGAGGAGGAGTTCGAGCGCGCGACATCCAAGAGTCCCAGACGCGTGCACGGATCGTCCGACCCAGAATGAGCTAACAATGCAGGCGTAGCATGACGAAACGCGTCGCACGATTGATATTGAATATTGACCAGTCCGCCGTGCCTTGTGCGACTGAGGTCGCGATGCGTGATCGCCGGTCGGGAGTCGGGACTTCTGACTCAGTAGTAACTTCCCAAACGCCGGACCTGCACGACGATGCCAAGTGCGGTTACACCTCGACTGCCAAACGGGTTCAAGTGGTGACGCTGAATGACGATGAAATGAATGAACGACTCAGCCTTCTCGAGTGACTCCACGTAACCGATAGAACATCTTATCGTTATCACCCTCTTCGTACGTACGAATACATGGCGTCCCGCAT
This sequence comes from Austroboletus novae-zelandiae, assembly GCA_038090275.1. Lineage (NCBI taxonomy): Eukaryota > Fungi > Basidiomycota > Agaricomycetes > Boletales > Boletaceae > Austroboletus > Austroboletus novae-zelandiae. The sequence goes on along the minus strand of JBBPML010000113.1, from coordinate 37,342 downwards.
CTTGCACTCAAAGTTGGTCCGAAGCCGGACTCTGTTGCGATGGGCGCTTTTGGAAAGCAGAGATCGCGACGGAACGGGTTAGCGAATTGCGTGCTTGAGATCACTGGGTTCCTTGGGGTCGGAACGTCGACTGCGCTACGTGACTCGACCGAATCTAATCACGCACAAGAGCTTTCTGCGAGGCGTCATCATCCCCCTCCTTGGAGCGAACGCATTGGCAAAACGAACGCCCCCATCAGACCAACGTCGAGATACCATGTGAAAAAAAGCACATGGGATCGACCCACGGCCAAAAAAAGTCGCCCAGAGCTCGGAGAGCGGCCTGCGGTTCCATTTCCACTCGTCACGCAAGGGGCGTGATCTGAGATTAGTGGTACTGATGTGAATGAACGCGAGTCACGCTCGTGAATGAATGATATGGGTAGCTACGGCTTACGAAGGGAGAACTTGCTTGCAATGAAGCAACGGATATTGTCGAGTCATCCCGCATGGAAACTCAGTCGCGACAAGAATGCAGAGTGACGTGCAATCGCTACTGCGTGGAAACCGCTACCATGGCCCAATGGAGCGGACAATGCGAGAATACTGAATTCATAGATTCAAAAGGGCTAGGCGGAAAACTGAGCAGCGGGAGAACGAGGGGCAAAATTCGCGTCACGTCCAGCATCGCATGGGCCCATTGTCTCGCCAATTCTGTAGAACACTCGTCTCGGCGCCAGAACGTGCTCGGAGAACACGGGATGTGCTGCGCGGTCATTCGTGCAAGCGAGGGCAGCCATCGGACGTACCGGAACGAATTCGTGGGGGGGCTCGCCAAGGGGCCGCGAATACCATAGAATGCAGGTTCAATGTGATCTTCTCGCCGCGAAATGGCTGCATCGTGCGGTATTAGACACCGCTAGCGTCGCAAGTTATCAAAGGTGGAATGACAAGACTCCTAGCCGTGATCCGGCCGATGATGAATTCTCTCCTCGGGGTGGAACGATGGTATACGTCCGGGCGTGATTCAACGAGTGGCTGGCTGTCCAAGGTTTGATAGATGGCACTGCAAGTTAAGTTGAGGGGAGGAATGGAGAAGCTTTGCGCTCCGCAGGAACTAGAAGCCTCCAACCAGAAATAAACGGAAGGTTCTGTCAGCGAGCCACTACAACTTATTTGCCCATGGACGCCTGGAAAGTCAGTTTGAAGGGAAGTGCATGCGGCAAGCTCCATGGATGACTAAGCTCGTTTCGCTAAGCGAAGGAGTTTGCTGTTTTTTGCGTCTACTCACACTCCGTTTCGTAGGGTCTTCCTTTCCATTCTACGGGCTCTAGAACGTGCTCAGTGACTGCACAACTCAACCACTGGCAGGTCACAACAGGCGGGATTCGGGCAGCTCGGCTTCCGTCGGCATCGACTAACTCGAATCCTCCTCACGCCTGAATTCTAGAATGGATCACTGTTCTCAAGCGCCACTCGGGCCTGGCGGTGCGTAATTCTAGCCTTCCGCTCAAAAAGTGACGAGGAAGCCCCTCGTCGTGTGCCGAACGCGAACCCCGCCGGTCGTCGGCTACGCTGACAAAGCATACGGGACGCCCGCGCACTCCTTTTGGCAAGTGATGAAGGCTGCTCAACGTTACACGTGTAACGTTAACGATGCCTCTCTTTTCCGGAATGAACTTCGACCAATCGCGAATTCGGCGCCTTCTCAGTGACAGCACGGTCGTGAGATGATGCCGCCCACGAACGCGATTCGCTGCTGTACGTGCCGCTAGTGGGCCCATGTCTTTCTCTCTTTTTTTTTTCTCACTCGAACATCGCAGTGGCGTCATCCATATTACTGTTCACCTCACCCCGAAAACGAAACGCGTGCCTGGGCTAGTTTTGGACTCGGTTGGACTCTTGGGTGGAGCGGTGGTTATTTTTTTCTCTTCAAGAACAGTGTCAGCTAGTTCGACTTCGTCTCTTACGAACGCACGTGATAATCTCCAACACAGCCAAACATGTTCGTACGTCCTCGGAAATGACAGTCATCCACGTCCGTCTGTCGATTAATCACATGATGGTTGGTTCAATTACTTCCGCGGGGGGCTGGACAAGTCAGACCTGTCATTCTGGTGCAAAGTCCACCAAATATCCGCCTTCCACAGGAGAGAAATAAGCGAATCCATATGGTTCCGCACCGAAACTTCGGGGCTATTTGCCGGGGGTTCGATATGATAACGGGTCGTCGGATCTATATGTCCTCATACCATTCTGTCGGTTCGTTATGACCATATGCGATTCCCTCGGCGACCGGCGACTGGATTCGGAACAAGGTCAGTACGAGGGCGGTGAGAATATATCTATTTGTGCGTCGAGGAAGTTGGAAGTCGTCGAGGAGCTAAACTCTGTTGGGACTCTGGTCCATGTACATATTTCTAGAACCGAAGGTCGCCACAGACGACTCCGCTAGGTTTGATGGTCGTCAGGCAGTCGAAATGAATGCAGCGCTCAGGAGGGTGGCGACTTGCAAGTCGCAAGGGCACTCGACTCGAAATAGACGGTCTGCAAAGAGGTTCCGCTCCGATACGAGTTCCACTTGGGGGGAAATCGTTGGTATTAGTGCGGAGGTACATATATATACAAAATGTTGTGGTTAGAGTTTAAACTTAGAGCTGCACACGGAGAGCTACTACTGTGTACATAGTCAACCGTCAAATCGTTCGCATGGTCTCTATTGACGGAGTCAGACACGAGGCGTCCAGCGTGCAAGTAGTTTACCAAATTACATCATCACGAGACCCGGCGAACATTCAAACCGCCATCGTCTTCGTCGTCAGAAAGCGCCGAGTTCCGCTCAGCGCAAATGAAACGCTGTCGATCAGCGTCGCCCGTACAGCCAGACACGGCAGTCCAACTGGAAGCCGGCGACGACGCCAAGTCCAGTAGACCCGATCCAGTTTCTGTGCGCGCCTCCAAGAAACGCAAGCAGCTCGCCCAACACGCCCAACATTCTCCTTTTCCAGACTTTGACTCTCCGTCGACGCACGAGGCGCGCGCCATCCACGCGCTGCTGACGTCACACACGCCTGGAGGGGCACCCGTCTACGCCGTGGCTTCCATGGCGGACGCGATGTGTGGACATACGCCCAACGTCATCGACGCACTCATCGCCACCATTCTCTCCCAGAACACATCCTCTGCCAACAGCTCTGCTGCAAAGCGCTCCCTCGACACCGTCTTTGGCCGGGGCCAGCCCGGCTTCGAGAAAATGGCACATGCAGACAGACAGACAATAGCAGACGCAATCCGTTCGGGTGGCCTTGCGAACCGCAAAGCCAAGGTCATCCAGGACACGCTCGTCGCGGTCAAGAAGAAGCACGGTCGGTACGATCTCCAGCATCTCGCCGCGCCAGACGTGTCCGACGAACACGCGATGCAGGAACTCGTCGCGCTCGACGGCGTCGGCCCGAAGACGGCCGCATGCGTGCTATCGTTTTGTCTAGGACGCCAGGCGTTCGCGGTGGACACGCACGTGTTTCGGTTGTCAAAGTTGCTCGGGTGGGTCCCCAAGACGGCGGATCGCGTGAGCGCGCAGGCGCATCTGGAGCTCAAGATTCCTCCCGAACTCAAGTACGGGCTTCACGTGATGATGGTCCGTCATGGACGAGTTTGCCGCGGATGCAAGAAAGACGGCAAGGGGCCTTGTCCTCTGAAGAGTTGGCTGAAAGAAAGAACTCGCACCCAGTCTGGTTCGCAGATCAAGGAAGACGGTGACTTTGGCGACGACAAGGCACCGCTGCTAGGCATATAAACTTCGTCGACATCTCGTCGTTACCTAGTACCCACGGTTCCATGTTTACTCCAATGAAGCATGTGCTTCGTCTACGCAAGATAAAGCATTTACGTCATTTCCCAGCAAAAGATTCATGGTCACTGCATCCTCCCCATCATAATCTATGTGGCGAGTCCGTTCATTTCTATATGTAACAGAAGGGGCTGACTCACAGTGCCCAGGTTTTGTTTTTATCTTGTAGAATTTCAGTGATGTGTATAGATTAATTGCAGGTTCGTTCGACTTTCTAACGTTCAGAGTCACCTCGGAAATGTTGAACAACGTCCTTGCAGATTGCACTGTTCTCTAATTAGTACGGGATACGTGTCGTGCACGGAAGTACTGGCGTACAAGAAGCCACGAGTAGCCTGCGTCCGATCCCTTGTCTCTGGTATTCAGGGAATACAAGGAGCGAGCTCACGTGCGCGTGCGTCACGCCCTCTAATTCATCTTTCCTAAGACGCATGTTGGGGTACGATGTCTTTCGTTTACTTGTCGAGAATCAGACCTACACTCTAATTAGACACATGCCGACGATTTGATTCGTGTCGGTCACCGCGACATGCGATAAACCAGGATATGCAGAGAGGATACGATCAACTGTCCAAATGAAATGATGAGAAGTTACGCCTTGGAAAGGTGCGGTCTCACAATGATCGATGGAGTGCGTTTCCTTGGGGAGAATTTGCATCCCGCATCCCCACATCCCTTGACCGTCGTCCGTCTGTGAAAAGATCAGATCTCGAGATTTCGGAGAAATCTGACAGGGTCTTACACGTGTGGCTCTGATTATTGGGCTGGATCCCATAGCGTGTCGTTGTGAGACAGGATTTAGGGTCATCTCCCAGCGTAAGCCTTGGTTTTTATTTATGCGATGTGAGTCATGTTCAGTCTGAGCGCTACCCACAGGCAAAACATGACTCGTGTGTGAGTTTCACAGCATAAGCGCGGGTGTGGGTAACCTCGACTAGAGGCCGTGCCCCCGTTGTTCATGGCACGCTTGTCGTTGGCCTGAAGCAAACAACGCGCGACAACAGATTCATTGTCTCTATGATTGCCAGCTAGAATCAAAATCTGCAACGACGTCCTTTGAACGGGAGTCGGAAACGGTGGACGGTGTCGGTTTGCGCGGAGACTTGTCTTCGTGCTTGTATGTGCGTCTCCCTTTACGTCGTTCCTGTGTAAAACGAGGAGGACACGTGTTATGGCGAGGTCCGTGACGAGTCTTCACACCCATGGCAGGATAGTAACATCTCGTTCGCTGACCTCTCCCTCGGTATCGAACGAGAAGGCTATACATACTTGACTCGGAGGTGGAGCAAGCACAAAAGCCATCGACCGCTCGTGCGTAGATCTCGGATGAATACGGCGTCCAAAAGCGTGCTCACCGAGGCGCTGTCAGCCACGCTCTTTTGGCCCTTTCTTGTTGTTCTTCAGATTTTGAAATTCCAGGGGATCGATCTTGGTGTCAATCACCATAGATCCGATGCTCGGTCGCACCGACCGTTTTATCCCTCCCGTCGTCAACGCGATTGTTTGTAGGTCCCACCGATTCTGTGTCTGTTTAACTTTTGGATTCCGTGCCGACTGACGGATCTTCCTATCGGCAGGGTATATCGCAGCGATATGGCTGTCGTTTCCCACCGCTCGTCGATGAGATGTGTATTGCCACGCGCTTTCGCAGGATTGACGTTACACGCCTTTCGTCTCCAATGGAAATGACAGTTGGTGTATGTCAAAAGATGGGAGAGCTCGCTTACCGTGTTGGCTCGGAACTCGACCGTCGCACCGTACAGTGTAAAAAGCCTTTTTTTTCAGATACACGCGTGTTCTTTTCCGCAGACTTGGAAGCTTACCACGCCCGTGTGTTATTGCTGTCCAAGATCCTATTAGACGACGTTGTGACATTCATTTTCACAGACGCACCGCTCGAATGCATGATCTCGTTGTCTCTATAATCAAGTACGTCTGACGCTATCTTTTCTTGCCGCGTACGAGAACAATTCGGATCAGTAGACGCTTTTAATAAATTCAAAAACACGCGTCTCTTTTTTTTGCACTTGCAGGATCACTGGGCGTTATTTTAACGCCAACCTTCAGGATCTGGCGAATGAACTCGAGCGTAATAAACCGGTAAGTCTTGAGTTACCAAGTGATTAGTTTCGCGTACGCTGTGATGCATGAAAGTTTGGAAGTCGAAAGTGTTGTGCGGAGGTAGAACGCTTTCAACCTTCAAGCTTTCGGGACTGTGAGGATTTGAATCATACCGTTTAGACGAAGACGGTACTGACGTGGTGTGAGGGCCAAAGGCTCGAGCGCACTCATCACCCCCGGGAAGGAGAGGAAGGGAGGGAGGGAGGGAGGAAGAGGAATG
>JBBPML010000113.1:0-31163 GCA_038090275.1 Austroboletus novae-zelandiae | reverse complement strand
GGGTACCAGAGTGGATGGGGATGTAGATGGAGAAGGGAAAGAGGAATGGAATGGAATGGACAGGTTGGCTTATGTCGGGACCTCAGGCCGAGCGTCGTTGGCGCTGAGCAACGATATATATTAACAGCCCATATCGTCACCCAAGTAACGACAAAACGACATGATCAACCCAAGGGTTGACCAAGCCGCGCCTAGACATGTATAATGCTATACATGTGGTAACCTCGTGTCCGTCATGTGACTGATACGGAAACCAATAATATGCAATCGTCCGTGAGCGAGAGACGACCGGAATCGTGGAAGCGGAAGTATATCGGAAAGGAAATGCGTAATGGGATGTCAGAAGAGAGGAAAGGAGGTCGAAAAGGAAAGGAAAGGAAAATCCTGATACGTGGCTGCGTAAGAAAATGTTTTGGAAAGCCTTCTGATGTTCAAAGGCTCACCACGTTACAAATGGCATATTACCCTGAGTATAAACGTTTCATTGGCAATGATTCAGTAGACGAGACTATACAAGCAGTGGTGAATTTTTTTCGTTACAGCTTTCCATGAAAGACATGTCAATTTTACCGTTCCTTCATCCTATATCGTAAGTAGGCAAGATGCCAGAGGAAAGGAAATGGCCCATCTTCAGGATATGCCAAACATAAGCAACTCTTCAGCACGACACGCGATATGATCAACGGCATGAAATCCTTCCCCGATGTCATGACCGTGAGGACCATGTCCAAGGGATCAGTTCCAGCGATCCCGAACCTCTCCGAGACACTCGTGACAGTGAGCGGATGACGTCCAGTACTTAATCGCCGCCACCATCGGCTATCATAGACTGTGGACAGGTTCACCGCCGTGCTCTTATCCGATCTGGCTAGTCAGACTCGTTCGTCACGAGGATAGCTTACTTTCGCCCTAGACGAAGCCAATCGAACGCTACCCCACACCGGCAGAAAGATAACGTGGGAGCCGTTCGACACTTGAGGCTCTCCGGACATCATCGTGTCGTCAATCAAATCAAACAGCGACAAGGTGGCTAGAAACGGTCTAGCATCGATGTCATTTTACTGTAAATGAGGTCCGTCAACGACGCTCTCCACCCGCGATTAAATTTCGACGTCTATCTTACGTACCTTTGGGGCAAAACCGAGTCCCTCCATCTCCGTCGGCGTTTTGCTGGTAAGTACATACATATTCATATTTCCTTGTCATATCCGAAATCAAGGAACTTTAAAGTCCCGAGTATGTGGGCGAGCGATTCGTCCTGTCGCAGGTGGAGATTGAGAGGGGGGGGGACGTCGCTGCGACTTTTGCGACTTGTTTTATCTTTCATGTTGACTCATACGTTGATGAGTTTGTCTTATTGGCGACTACCGTTCTAACACTCGAGTGATTCGATTTTTGAAGGTTGACAGCACGTACTTGCCAAGGTGACTTTTGCACTGGGCAAGCTTCCTGGAACAGATTCGTTCAACCGAGTTCGGGATGCAAGAAAACGACCGGAAATGGTGTAGTTGCAACTCAATACTTGCTCTCGTTACTTTGATCCGTACTACGCACCCGTTGAACATCGCAACAGGCTCGATTCCTCTCTCTATGAACGGTTACTGCCGTACCTGAAACCGCCGGTCAAGGGGCCTTTATCGGAACCGTTGTATGTTGAAACAGAATACGACCCCAAGAGATGAATCACTGAGAGACTTTTGTGAGCACAAAATTCGTCCCAGGTGCTAACATATCTCTCCGATCTCGAAACGTCGCTTGACATGGTTTTTTCGTGGAGTGCCACTGCCAACAGAGTCCTAGTGACGACTCTGGCAAAAGCGGCAAGCCTAGATGCCATCCTAACAGGTGTCCGGGTTTTGACTGCGTCGATTTGAAAATCAAAACGGCTTACTGACCAGGGCATGCCGTACTAGGGCACGTCCACACCGTCACAATTCCACTAACCGTGGCGCTGGACCCGAGTTGACTGCCGAATGCCGAACAGGCTGTCACAGAGTTATCACGACGGTTCCGGAAATGAAATGCGTTCACATTTGCACGCCTTCAACACCAATTATGCCCCGCCCAGTACACGCGATAGGAGTCGAGCTGCATGGAATCGAGCACTCTCGACGAGGAAATGCTAAGGAAGTTACGTGCGCGGCACGTCTATTGCGTCTCGTCCACTAACAGTCTGCACATATGCCATAGGCCCCTGTGGGAACTGGCCTCGGTACCCCGTCTCGGCTCCGATCCAGGAGTTGTGGCGGGGCAGACGTCTTTGTTTCGTTTATGTATACCTTTCCCCCCTGATGCCTTGTGTGGAGGTCCTGCGGAGATGTCGCTAGATGGTGATAGTGAGTCCGACGGGGCCATGTCACATTTTTCATTTATCAACTTATCGCATTGGATGGAGGATATATTAACCGGAGGCAGCCGCTTTCTAGATCACGTTTACTTTGACGTGTGTCCGGCATGTTCTGTCTGAGTAAACTCGGCTGCGAGATGCGCGGGTCAACATAGTGTAGGGATTGTTTCTCGTGCACACGAGTCAACGACTGTTTCATTTTCTAACGTCGGGTTTTAACGTGCAAGCTGTGAAAGTCCAATGGTAAGCCTAGTATTGGACGACGCGATACCTTTGATGATCATGTTTTAATTTAGCAGGTGGCTTGTCCATGGAGATTTCGACCGGCCTCAATGCTCACCAATGGGTGCCGTGGGGTAGGCCGCGTGGATGCGGCAGTCATCTTGGTGGCATTGGAGATCAAAATCAAGTGGCATCTCGATCGCTTGCAGTGCCAACGATCGATCCCTAAATTCACGAGAATTCCAAGTCTATGCTACGAAGAGCACCCTGTACTCGCAAAGTTACGAATTAGGTGGAATGCACCTCTTGAAAGCGCGATCGCCTTGTAGCTACATAGGCGTGTGGAGAGATCGCGGATCTTATCAAGAACCTAGAGGTTGACTACCATGATTTTGATCGTTTGACGTAAAAAGGACGATAGCGCGGTGGGTCTTGTCATGAACGACTGTGTTTTTGCCCAAAGGCGATGTGGATGATTAGGGGATAGTCATTTCCGCGGAAGCGACGAGCCACTCCAAGATTTCAAAAGGCCATGACGACCTGTCAGTTTTTTTAGGTACAAAGAGATCACGCTTTGGAAAGCTGCGATAATGAATTAATGGTACTTTAATTAACGCCAGCGGAAATACATCTGGTTAACAGATAACATCATTCAAGAGACAAGAGATAAGCTAAACCCAGCGGTGAACGTGTACGTTGTTTGGTCTGATCCGAGCCTCCAGGAGGACCATTTCCTTCGATATCTGACATGCACCCTCGAACAGATCATCATGCTTCACCAGTGCGGCTTCGAACTCGATAGATGTTCGACCTTGAGCCGATTTATCACCACACGCCAGAAGAGGGCTATGCCGACGTTGTACGTGACGCTCGTTCTTGGGTAAGGTGCGATCATATCGCAACACTCGGTTCGACTTTTAATCATTAAAGACTGTGGCGGCCCCATCCGGGCTGCCACTGACTCCCAAAAGAAGAAAGACCTGCCACAAAGGCACCCGACAGTTATCTTTGAGGGTCCACCAGTGGGCACGAACGTCATAGGGACTTGGTGTCGAGATCGTATGTCATCATTCGCGGCGGTGAAGCATGTGGATGTGCCGTATGCCCCGCGGCAGCGAAAGAGGGGCCCGAACGTGGAATATAGAACGAGGTGACGAAAACGACTGGGGAAGATCTCATCGGACCACTTCGAGGTCCAGGCCAGTGGCATTATCGACTGCGGTGTACGACCGTCTCGGGTTGGGATCGAGAACAAGTGATCTGGCCATCGCAGATACTTTGGAAGGGCCAATTGCCTCGAAACGATGATAGCCTCGAAGGAGGAGGCCGCGTGAACCACGGAGCCATCTGCGCTTGTGTGGAGGGGGCACTTCTTGTACGAAACTTCGCGAACCAGCCGAGCAATGTGTTGCGGCACAGTTTGGGATGGCAGAGCGGTCGAATGGCAAGCACCGCGACCGACGTAGTGGTCCTCTGCAAGAAAAGAAAGTTTTCTTCCCAATCGCCGAGCGCGAGTTGTGCCACGAGGCCTCCTCGAGGACGTTGTCACCGCAAAGGTCGTTTGCCCTAGTGGCGGAGTTACGGGCTAGCTGTGCTGGTTGCAGTAATCGACTGGTTCTGCCGACAGGGCATGCTGTTATCGCATTTTATTTTATTTTATTTCGGGCGGGAGTTCTCTTCGTCGAAGTTGAGTTTGAGCACGTAAGAAGAAAACGGGCGCACCCCGCAGAGACAGAGACGGGCAGTGCAGTGCTGGTTGCAAATTCAGCAGTGTCAGTAGCGTCAGCGATTGACGGAAGAAAAACATTCGATGGTTGGAGTCACCTGGCGATTCCTGGAAAACGCCCAAGTCCGGCAAGCTTTAGTTTCGGTGGGAACTAACCGGCCCAGAAAGCTCGACTCTTCCATTCCATTGGCTGACTTGCCAAAGAGAGAATAAAGCACGACTCCCTGCTCGGTCAACTTGCTGACATCCCTCTAGACGCTCTAACACCATTTCGTGCGTACCTTCCTGCCTAGCCTCTCCATTCCTGATCCATTCACACTCCTGTCCCCTCCTCGTCTCCACTCCTCGATAGCATCTGATCCTTTCGCTCGCCATGCCCTCGATCCACCCACAGTGCAACCTCGACGACGATGGTGCGCCCTTTTCTCCAGCTAAAACTATCCTTGCTCATCGAACAACTTATCAGACGGAATGCCGCCCCTCGTCGACAACCCGAACCCATCAATGACGTTTACCTTCTTCACCGACATGACACCCATCACCGCCCTGAGTGCGGATCCCACCGTTCCATTCGAAACAGTCTGGGAGAACCCAGTCCCCGCGTCTGCATTCCCCGCCGACTTCGCCGAGCTCCAAGAGAGCCAGGTATCGTTCCAAGGCCCCGACCGCGCGAGCCACGGCAAGAAGCGAGATGCCTCGTATATCCCACGCCCGCCCAACGCCTTCATTCTCTTCAGATCGTCCTTTATCCGCAGCCAGCAAGTTCCCGAGAAGGTGGAGGGAAACCATAGCACTCTCTCAAAGATCATCGGTACGTAGTTTCGCTCTGTCATCGCGAGTCTAGTGGCATTATCGACTGCATTACAGGTAAATATTGGAAGACGCTTCCTCGCGAGGAGAGGGAGGTCTGGGAAGCAAAGGCCCTCGTCGCCCAGGCCGAACACAGGAAACGATACCCCGACTGGCGTTTCAGACCCGGTGCCAATGCGCTCGCCAAGCTCAAAGTAAAGGATGGACCCCAGGCGCCTAATCGAAAGCGAGCAAGCCAGGCGGGACGCAAGCCCAAAGGAGATCCTGGGACCAAGAAGAAAAAAAGTGGCGACGAGAGATGTACGATAATTGCGGATCTCCTGGTGGAAGGCAAGACGGGCGTTGATCTGGAGGACGCAGTGAGGCGGTGGGAGCACAGTGCCGGCAAGGGAATGGGCGGTCTGAGTGGCACATGCAAGGATGGAACACTGTCCGGGAAGGAGGACGGAGATGAACATCGAGAAGTGGCGGTGGCAAAGGAAGTCGAGGCTCACGGGAACGTCGCTTCTGTCACGAGCGTCGATGTCTCCACTCCAACTGGCGACGCAGGGTCTAGCGCCGCGAGTGCATGCGACGACTATACCCCACCTCAGGCCCGTGCTCAAACGCCCGACTCCACTCATGACGACCGTTTCAGGATTCCACTCACGGCGATGTTCAAGCGTTCGCTTTCCGCTCCAGCAGCTCCGCCCTCCCCGAACGAGATATCGTCTCACAGTCGCCAGAACTCGCTCGACAGCGTCTTCGCCAACGTTTCGTACGATATTGTGGAGTCTCGACAGACCGTGTGCCCGCCATCATTCAACGTCGAACAAACAGAAGACCTTGTCAATGCCGTATCGGTGGACTCCATGGGATGTCTTTCTCCACTGGTTCTTCCATCTCTGTTGAGAGAAGGTATCCCGGCGCGCTGGAATGACGTGAGTATATTGATCAAATCAGTTATCGATATAATGTGCTAACACGTAATGATGATCACAGCCGTATAATCTCCTTGAGACATCGATAGGACTCCCCCCCTCCCCGGAGTGTCCTGGGTTGACTTATGCCCTCTGCACGCCCTCCGTCTCTCCTGTCGAAGACCAGTCCTTTGTAGCCTTCAACTTTTCCTCACCGGACGCCGACGCGAGCAAGGAATTGCCGCCTGCTTATACCAGAGACGCGCAGAACGCATATTACGCGCCCAAAAGCTGGGCCGAATGCGCGATCCTGCACGAGCAGATGCCCATATTCATCAACGAGTATGGAGGGACGACGGACATGTATGACTGGTGCGCGCCGGCGGAATATGACACTTACGTGGACGGTGCGAACGCTGCGTACCGCTACCTTGGCGATAACGACCAGTTTGACGGACTCGCAGACGATTACGTCCGCGTTCACACCGAAGATTGCCTGCCTGCCGTTGCATACTGAGAAATATTACCTCAACTGGCCAAATCGACCATAGATTATACGCGCTTGCGAGCGTAAGTACCGTTTGACTTTCCATGCTAGACTGATTCGGTGCGTTTTGAACGTTGATTTCTTTCTTGATTTATGTTAGCCTTTCCCATGTGTTACTTGGCGTTATATGATCCCCCTGCTGCTGTTCGATTGTTGTACAACGTATATTCTGGTGCGCTGTTGTAAGATAACTTCGTTGTGGCTCGCTACTTATGTTTATGCCTCGTTCCTCGCGACGGTGTACGATACTTGTTATATTATGATGTGAACGATGTACCCATGTACGGTTGTTGGAAACGTGCTTACCGTGTACTAAGCCCCAGAAATATGTGGAGTCGGCGGAGTCACACTCTACTCGGCAGCTGGGAACTCGGATCAAATGATTAAATCTGTGAAAGCGTTAAACCCCCACGGAACGAGTATAGAACTGGGGACGATATATAATATTTAGCTTGATCGAGCCCGGATCACTGGTCGCAAGCGAGCGTAAGCGCCGTTCCCTGACTCCCTTGGCGGCATCTCAATCGAACGCGTGCAGCAGTATTGGCATGGGACGTTCGTATTTTTTCTTGAGTAAACGTGTTCGAAAAGGATCGAAACATGGAGAGATCTGAAATATCTCGCCATCCGGAGAAAAAACGGAACTACGTCGAATCGGTGCGTGTGAAGTTCAGGCTCCGAGGACAAGATCCGTTAGCGAACGGCCCGTGAGAGTCTATCCACTCTATTATTTCCACTCCCAAGGGTCGAACCGCCTTTTCGCTGCCGTGGAGAGGGACTGGGGTTGTTGCAGTCCTCGTCGCAGGTAGTAAGTAATCAAATACCAGTTCCCAGTGTTCCAACACATTTTCAAGTGAACGCGGTGATAGTTTCAATCCATGTACATCATGTCGAAGATGAAAAGAGTGAGTCAGCGTTGCCAAAGAAATGACCGTCGGACCATGGACGAAGCGGAGACGCCAGCCCGTTTTTCGTTCTCGATCCCCAAGCGTCCAAAGTGCTCACTGCGCCCGAGCTGCGCATTGCGCGAACCGATCTGTTCCTCCCCTACATCGTCACTGCGAGCGCAACTTCTCAGTTTGCATTCCAGACGCCGGCTCTAGTTCGCTTTCGTGATGCGCTCACTACACACGGCGGAACGGCAGCCCATCGACGCTGCGATTCTCTTGCGCATTTTCCGTGATCACGTTCCGCCGACGGACTACGACACGTACAAAGCCTCGGATCGCTCGGATCGAGGAGAGTTCGTGCACGGAAGCACGCGCTAGAGACTTGTTCGCGCCCGGCTTGCCCTACTGCTTTGCCGTGTCCAGCTCCACGTCTGGGAAAGCGCCCAAGCTTTTCCCGGTGTGCCAACATGCGCACGGCTGTCCTGTCCCACGATTCATTGTCGATTTCCATGGTTGTCTATTATGGCTATAGAGACGTTCGAGAAGTCGAAAGCGTACCTGTCCGTGTCGTCAAAAGGATTAACCTCCTCAGGACGCCTTCGCATGAAATTTGGTTGGGACATTGACAGCGACGAGAGTCGCTTGTCTCGCTCGACGATCTCTGGTCCCTGTTTACTGACGCATCCTCGTCGCCAAGTGCCCACCCAGGTGACTCCTTGGGGGAGCCAACATGATCACTCACAACAAGTCGTTCCTCGTGATTCATGCGCTCTTTTCCCTCGCGTGTCGCGATCTCGATCAAATGTTCTTCACTTTTGCAGCGTTTTTCGTCGATTTCGTTCGCTACATTGGCGAAGAGTGAGACATGCTTCTGACATATATCGAGGATGGCACGATTCCCGATCTTGATGGCATCGGTCACCGGCGTAGTCATTTACAGGTAAGCCGCTGACTTCTTGGTTTAAAATCAGACCATATCATGCCTTTTGACGTCGCATAGGTGTCATTTAGCGCAAACCCAACACGAGCTAACGAACTTCGCGAGGTTGGCCCACCTTCGTCTGGAAGCGGCTGGGCAGCACGTGTGTGGCCCCGGCTTAGAAGACTCGGGGATAACTGTAGTGGTCCTGTCTTCCACAGGTTCGTCATCATTCTTCTGCGTTTGTATATGCTTCACTTGTGATCAGGTAAGAGCGATCCTTGGGACTACGATAGCGGTCCGCAGCCATGGGCACGGCTCCTCTGAGTCGTACATGTCTGTCTTTTTCAATCCCGATGAGACGGACAGTTTCGTGTTTGAGACAGATGATGTCGTAGAGTTTGTTGACGTAGAGGTAGAAGGGCCCGACTCGAAAATTCTGCAGGGTGTAGGTACTCCTTTCCTTTCACGTCGATGCACAAAACTAAGATTCTTCCAAGTGGGAACTAGATGTGGGAAAACGCTACATGGTCGTGGTTCCACCCGAAGTGAGCTATGGCGATATCTGCTGGATGACATCATCGAGATCCTCAGATTCGACCCTGAGAACGATTCGCCTGTCTTCAAATTTATTGGCAGGAAGACGTCTGTATCTACGCATCTTTTGATCCATATTCGTGCTCACTATGCACTTTTGTTAGTTCTGTCATCCGTCTGCCTTTTGTCGCCATTTCGGATTCTGAACTCGTAGAAGCCATTCGAGTGGTCAGCTCCGAGGAATACATTCAAGTGCTTCGATACTAGACGATCGCCAAACGTCTCGAACAATAGGCTTCTTGGTTGAGCTCTCAGGGCAACTCGGTATGTTCAAACGGACTATGAGAGGGGGAAATGGCTCATATGGTCATCGTGTTTAGGACCAAATACTAAGAAAACGTCCCAGAGTATGACCGAGATCCTGGGAGCTGGAAGCAACCAATATATGCGTCTCGCGGACAGCGGAGAGATACGCCCTCCCATGATTGGAGTCGTCGGGCCGGGGACGTTTATGGAGTACCGTCGGTGGCGCGGCGAGAAAATGGGCGTTGGTTCTGGTCAGGTCAAGGTTCCCGCACGTCGAGTCCCGATGCTGGAGAGGGTGACACAAGAACTTTGAATACCTGCTTTTCGTGAACAGATGGAAAGCTTGCTCGATGTCGTGCATGGTTGGCTGGCCTGCTGTTTCGCTCTCCGACAACGACACAGTATCGGACTGACTTGGAAAAGTTTTGATTATTATTCAGACGAGGGGGAAGCATATGGTCCGGCAAGTTCCCGTCACATTCCGTTCCCAACTCCGCTCGGCATCGTCATGATCCTCCGCGTAGATTCGCAAGGAGCCCACTAACGCCCACACAAGATAGACGACACATGGAATCGGTGTGGCGTCGGATGAAAGAGCGCTATGTACACACAGTGCGTTCGATTAAATCCACATGCCGAAAATCTTCATGGTGATCAGCGCTCAGCAACACTGTAGTACGTACGCGACGCCGAGTTCCCCGAATGGACATGCACTAGACAATGACTCCTCTACGCAGTCCTCCGGTCGGTTACGAGCGACCGTAGGCTGTGTGAGTCGCCATGCGCTCTTCAAACTTTGGTGAACATATTTGACCGTCTTACACGTTGGCAACAATCGCGCTACCGTCCGCTTGGACTCGGGTGCGTTGGAAACTGGCGGTGTCACGCTGATTCCTTTTTATTTTATCATTCATCATTCTTTGTTCAGCTCCACTTATTTCTATTCCCCCTGAACAGTGGAAGAATCCCATGCGGGATAAGACAAGGCACAAGGGGCACCCGACAATCTCCCGCTTCTGCCCTGGACCTACAGCGATCCGTCGCCCACCAAGACCGAATTTGGCACAGAAGCAGGAGGAACATATACTTCTGAGCGAGAAGAATGTTGTCAATTGATTGACTTTGACTATGTGGTCGTTGCCTGCCAAGTAACGGATGCGCCCGAATGCTTCTAGGTCTGGGTGTATCCGAATTCAGTGACTGCAATCCGCGTTCGCCGGGCATTCTTCCTGTCAGCTTTGTCATCTTCAACACACCATACGAACGCACCACGCAGGAGTTGATGCCCTGAACCACGTCTCTGGTACTTTTATTTTTCTTGCCGGGTGCTCACGCTGATTCGGACCCCTTGCAGAAGTATCCTTGTTTTAACCGTGCGACAATCCGACTCGCGACGAAGGCAAGTCTTGTATTTCTATTTTGCGTCGCTACTGGATGGAAGAAAAAAACAATCCGATTACTGGAGAAGGGAGAAAGTTGCGGGCACGGATTGAGTGAGAATGATTTACAGGGGGTTCGAGGGGGAAATGCGCTCCATCTCACGCGTATCTCCAGTACTCGGCTCGCAGGGATGATTGTTGACCCAATGGCCCGAACGTCTCCGATGGGGGCGCATCAGATTCGATGCTCCGGCTAGCGAGCGTCTATTCATCCTGAATTAGAATGCCTATGCTCCGAAGTCTTTGCCCATCGCTCCATCGCGGTCCGCCTGATCGAGTGTTGTAGTCCGACTTGGCCTATGACGTTTGTTTTCTCGACGATGCTGTAGATGTTCGATCGTGGTTGGACGAGCTTATCCTTATCATGCTTGTGATGTGGCGCCCAATGTTCTGATTGCCACCGCTCCTCATGACCATACGGATCATGATCGTGTGGAGTTCGAAATAGGACGATGGCTGTGATTACCGTACTGCATTCGAATCCCGGCGGGTTGATGATAATCAGAATCAGGCGCAAAAACAAGATATGACCTTCTGTCCGCACTGGGAATGAATTTGGGCCCCCAGTGACAGGTCGTTGTCTGGGTCTTTTCAGCCGACGTCGTGATTAGGTTCATAAACTTGGACCATGGGCTGGAAAATGTGCGTGCCGACGTAAAACTTGAAAAAGGATAACATCGCCGACGGAAACGCTTGAGTAAGCAGTTTGCCGAATCACGTCATAAAGCGATGAGAACGACCTCGACAAACTTTGCCTCAGCCAGCGGCTTATGGCGGTTGGTTGGCGAAAACCTCTGAATTCTTCATTATATGGCCGATCGTCTCAAAAAAACCTCCGTTGCGATGCACTCGCTTGACGACTTCCCAACGCTCCAAATCTAACCGTAACAGGACGCAGTGATACGGTGGTACGGCACCAGCTTACCCTTGTCCTTGTTTCTGACTAGCGAAAGAATGCCTCCTAGTTGCTGTATCGTCAGGTCATGATACTTCCACACGTGTCAGAGGAAAAAAGAAACGCGTTCCCACCGATGGGCAAGTGACCACGGTATTCGGACGATCGGCTGTAGGACGCATCTTCGCTAATATGCGACCCGCTTAGATGCACCCAGTATGACCGGGGATTAAGGGGATCCACCTATTTACCTGCGCGATGAATTCCATTCCACTTTTTTTTTCTCTGCCAAGACCATGCACCATGTATACCGGACACTGTCATTTCAACCAGCATGAAGGCAACGAAGGCGCGTTTGTCAGCTACATACCCTCTAATTACCGTGCACCCCAATAGCGCGTGACGACATCAGTTGGTACTTTGAATGTACTAGCCAGGTTTCGTCGAATGAAATTTCACAGCACGCGCCCCAGTGTTAGAGGCTGCAACGAGGCCTAGGCCTTACAGCACACGGAGCTCGGAGAATTATGACAGCTGACGGAAGTTTTTAAAACGCGGAGAGGTTGGGTTACCGACTGTGCAGCCTGGAGACTTGTTGGGGGTAACTGGCGCTGGCGGTCGAATTGCCAAAAGTGTCATCACGGTCGTTCGACGCTGGGATGATATGACGCAACGACCTTGTCCACCGACAAAGCGCAAACGGGGCAAGTGGTAGCTCACGATGCCAAATGCGCCTGATCACGCGTTACGATAGCATGACCACGCTGGCGCGAAGTCGAGCACAGGGAGTGCTATCGACAGCTGTCAGAAGCAACCGAGATGACGAACGAATCCCTGCCCGAGTTCTTCGTCGCGCCTCAGGTACACCGGAGGTTGTTGCCTGCAGCAGAACGCAATGTGGCCCAAGAATGCACCCAAGTTTGACGGACTAGAGGGGCAGACACGCGCTTGAAAAAGAATACTCGGCGACGGAGGCCTGCAGGCGGACTAGTCGTCGAAAAGCAAAGTAAGAAGCGGCTGTGGCGTCGATGTTATTGAGGACAAGGCTGGCCCAGAAAGGGAACTAGTAGTCACGATCCTGCGACGCAACACAAGGTTCAGGTCCGCCAAAAAGGCGGGGCCTGGCGATAGGCGTTGTGTATACGATTGACAAGCGATATGTTGCATGTCAGCCCAGCTACGAATAGGTATTGTGGGCAAGAGAGGAGGAGGACGGAAAAGGGAGTTGGGGCGGACGGTCGGGTCAGACTTGCCAAATGGAACAAGCAAGGTCACATCATCGACTTCCCATCTGGCCCATGACCGGAATCTGTCGCTTGCCACGATCTAGCCGGGTATGGAAGATTTGGTCTTGTTCGCCTGCGGCTTATGAGGCTTCTATTGCCCACCCTTCGATAGACGCCTTACATCTTATCAGGACAGGACCCTGAAATTACCGTGTACGTGTCTCATTCCCTATAAATCTATCCCATCCAATGAGCCTCACCGCGTGTTGCCTCCCCCCCGTAACGCTCCTTGTGATCCCCCCCTCCTGATCCCTTTTTCTAGTCATGCCCGCAGAGAGAACGCGGTTGATGAAGTGTGATAGTGTTGATGGTATGTGACGCTCATTTCGCTTCCTATGACTCGTTCCTCCGTGGGTATTGATGGGAGGTGACTCGTGTGTTTCATAGGCGCTCACCTAACTTGGGCTGTCCCACTCGAACCTGCTTCTCCTCAGAGCATTGCCTTTGCCCCTAATGTTACCCCTGTCACTTTCAATGACCCACCCGCTGGTACCGAGGCGATCTTCGAACCAATTCTATTCCCATCTTCCGCCGGTCCCGAATGCTCCGCGCGCCGTCCGACCCACGGTAAAAAGCGTGGCGAGGGCCACATACCCCGCCCACCGAACGCTTTCATCTTGTTCAGGTCCTCCTTCATTAAAAGTCAGCATGTCTCTACCGAGGTCGAAACCAATCACAGCACGCTATCCAAGATCATCGGTCTCACGTGGCAGAATATGCCCCATGACGAACGCCAAGTCTGGCATGCAAAGGCCAAGAAGGCACTGGAAGACCATAGGAAGAAGTGGCCACAGTATGCCTTCCGGCCGTCCCATTCCAAGACTAAGGGCGGGACAGAGAAACGAAAGGTCCGGGAGGTAGAGCCCAAGGATATGAAACGGTGCGCCAAGATAGCAGAACTACTTGTCGAAGGCAAAAAAGGCGCGGAGCTTGATGCCGCGATCCATGAGTTCGATCGCACGCACGTCCCAGAAGTCGTCACGAGGTTCGAGACACCTATCACAGCCGGCTCTTACCGTAGATCGTCATCGGCACCTATTGACGACGGCAAGTCCAATAAGACGACTTCTCCACCCCGTCACGCCCGCTCAGCCAGCAGCCAACCCTCAGCGATGCCTGCACGTCTGGCTGCTTCGCAGAGCTGTCCCGATCTTTCAGGTACACATTCGTTTACACCCTCCCCTGAACATACATTTTCTTCGAGATCTCAACCTTCGTTTGTGAGTGTGTTTGGACTCGTTTGAGGTTGTTACGCTGACGGTTCGTGTTCCAGGAACTCGACAACTTCGCGTTCGACGTTGCGTTCGGAGATTCAATATTTCCAACGGGTGCGAACTTGGGGAGTTATCCTGCCATCACCGGCCGAGTTCAGACACCCACGTTATGTCTCGATCTGGCTTATCGTGGCGATTGGACGTCCGCCTCGTCGCCGCTTTCCAGTTCCCCAGCAACACCCCAAGCGCTCTCTCCCTCTCCGGTATTCGAATGTGCGCTGGACTCCGAGGACCCCTTTGCACTAAATCCCTTCTCTCCCACGTCGGATCACCTACAACAACCTTGCCATCAACCTTATCCAGCCGGGTTCCAAGTCTATAGCCACGAGGCCCCGCTTTCCGACTCCATGTTTGCGCAACCCGATTTCTCCGCCTTTTCGAAGGACCCGTTTTCTTTCGACTGCTCGGGAAAACCAATGCCCAGCGTGGGTAACGACCTCTCCATGTCCGCATTCTTGTCCACCTTGTCCGCATTCTGATACCACCGATGATGATTGATCATCACTTCCCCCTTTTCGCACACAATCCCCGATGACCAGTATTCAGTTTTTCTTCCACATTAACGTTTGAGTTCGTTCACTCGCTCGGACGTGCGACCGTATAGCTCATATCAAGTTCAATTTGGTGTATTTTTATTGCTCTGCTAACACGGAACTCCCCAGGTGTAATTGTAACATTACTTAACGGTAACGCTTTACTTTCGCTCTCGGTTTCATCATTTGTGCTCACATATACATATATCCCGTTTGAGACACACTCCTCTCTTCCCCCCCGTTTTTGTTCATCGAATTCGAAGACACTGTCATTGATCTGATACCGATACATTTGTTCTGCGCTGTATATAGTTATATCTATCTAGTACTCATAGACACGCCACGCACGCCTTCATCTTCATTTCACCTCTTTGGTGCTTCTGGACGGGTACGTCGTGCAAAGCAAATGAGGAAGCTAGGTTCCGAGAGGGGTTTTTTCCTACACAGAGATTATCGATCCGCTGAATCCCGTCCCCAAACACGCGCACAAGTACCAACGCGCCGCGCCGCGCACACGAGGTGGCAGTGGCGTTTTTCGAAGCTCCGGTCGCCACGCTAGTCCGGTGTGCACTCTTGGTCTTTCGTGAACGCGATCGAGAAACGGCGTCCGCCCCCGCCACGATCGGAGCGCAATGACGGGCCACCTCGAAGTCAAAGTCGTCAAAAAACGTGTCGTCCTTCGTACCTCGGACAAAGGAAGATATGGTATCCATCATTTTACTTAATTATGCTATTATTTTTCTCGATTTATTTTGTTCCACAATCGCCTCGGCGGTACGGGAAAAATAATTTGAGATACTCCAATGATGCCTGACGTCCGTCCCATCGCACCGACGGGTTTACCGAAAACGGCGCATCTCGTCACACGTGTTTCGTGTTTCGTTTTTTTTTCGCCGAAGAGGAGCGGAAGAGTTCGGCGCCATCCTTACAAGTTTCACACGTATACGCGCGGCCCGTCCCCAAGATCGTGACACCCTGTTCTGAACGCAACTACTGGCGCGCCGCATGTTCCACACCTGCCGTGTATAAGCTAAAATAGCATCGGTTGGGATTTCGGCAGAGAGATTTATCTAGAGAAAAAAAAATATTGGAAAAAAAAGGGCGCTTCGTAGGCCGTATGAATTGCCACCGGCGATCCAACCGACCGGCAGTGCGGAGCCAAACTACTCCGGTATCTCACTTTTCATAAGAGAATAAATAAATAAATAAAAATGAGCTTGGCCCCCCAAGTCCATGGTAATCTTGCATGATCGAGCAGGACTGAGGTCTCATGACCAGGGGAAAAACCCGCGTCGAAACGTACCTGCTCGACAACCGCGCGCAACTCCGAAAGTTAATCAGACTCTCCCGAAACTTTGACGAAAAAGGCAACAGATCTCCCTGTGGGCGTGTGGTTGGAAGCACGAGTACCTTGGCGCGAAATTCACCATGTGATCCGCAGGAAGTCGTTCAAAAGTCCACAAGACGGTGAAATCGTGGAATTGTGGCGTCAAGATAACAAGGTTGGGGCACGTGATTCTACACTTGGACGTCGTCGTGGACATACCACTCTGGACCGAAGAAGAGGAGGGAAAACGCGTAACAAGCAAGGACGTTGCTCCGAAATTTGAAAGAACAACACGCGCATGGGAAGGCTACCTGGCTCTGAGACACCCATGTCCGTTTTTACGTGGTGCCTTATTTTAAGCAACAAGTTACTAACGGACGATGGAAGGTGCGGACCGAGTCTATACCCATTTTGATCCTAGTTGATAGATCCTATCACATGTCACCCTCCGTGCATATGTTGCGGGCATCAACCTCCACGGTTTAATCCCTGCGTTGGTCTTTCAGCGTCCCATTCTGGATGAAAGAACGGCCACTACATATTGTACCACAGAATTTACGTCTCAGTTTCCTCCTTTCCTTACGTTATTGAACATATAGTTAATAGTTTGGTGCGGTCGGAATAAATTTGAGGAAAGCTTCTTTCCTTTACCTTCTTCCCAGCCATGAGTCCGACGAGAAAAGCAAGACGGACGACTACTACTGAGTACTATGAGCACCACGCGACCTGACACCGGACGCCCAAGATAGTAGTCCGATGTCTGCGTACCGTCGCCCGCGAGCAACTTGCGGGAACGACAATCCATTCCGTGCTCTTCGGCCTACAAAAGTTGAGGTAATGGGCACAACCAGAATAGAGCAAACCAGAAACGACCTCCTTTGTCGAAATGTATCCACCGCGGATGACCGTAGTTACGGTGAAGTCTGCCCCCTCGAGTCGGGCCTTGACGACGATATGTGCATTCGCTCGGGAAATTTGGCTGCCAAAATCGCTAAGGTGGTGATAAGTAGCGTGCCAACTGAAGTTTGGCTGATTTGACGGTCGTGGTTAGTGATGAAATTCCAGTCTTCATACTCGCTAGTTGTGAGGCTGCCCCTTGTTTAATAGAATCCGATGGTTTTCCGAGGCCGAACTGTCACCCAAATAAGGTTCCTACACCGCTTGTTGGACGTATCAGTTCTTCTGGCATGTAAATTCGCACCTATTGTCAGTGGAATAATCTACAAGCGAATTACGCATTTCACTTGACTGAGACGATGCGAAAGAGAATGGGCACACCTTCGTCTGTCGCACATCACCTATCATGCGCGATTTTCAAGCTCTCGTTTCAACGGGTTATTCTTTCCGACGCACGCCGATGTCTGACCCCGTAATGGTGAGTAAGTGAAACGCCTCCACCTGCCAGGGCGTTGTCTGGCAGGGAAAGCCTGCAACACGTGTATCGACTTGACCTGGATCACCAAGCACCACGTAACGAGAGTATCTCGGCTCCAAGTTCGGCACAAATACTCATACCTAGAGAACGTTGTCTTCTTGATTATCTGTTCGTATGATTTGGGCGGGGACCACGACGGATCATGGCAGACAGGGGTCTATGAATTCGCCTCGCTGCACAAAAAACGCTGATTCTGCGATGTCGTATAGCTATATACATAGCTTTGAAGTCAAAGGGGGTTAGCCCAGGGAACAATAGTGTCCTTGCAAGAACCGAGCATGTAGGTTGGGCAACAGCGATACGCCCTATGTTGGACCATTCCGTCTTTGGCCTTCCCAGATTCTTCATATATCGGACAGGTACCAGGGTGCAACATGGCGATACACGGGTGCGAAGAATGCATGCGGAGGTGGTGAGTACGTATGTGGAGCCATACCGTGCTGTAGGTTTCGTTTGATAAGATAAGACATTCATACTGCATTATGAGACAATTTCGGCGTAGACAGTCCGAGATCACGTAGAGTATCGATGGAACGTGTTTTTAAACGTCAAATGGACCTTGCCACCAAGAACGTCTTAGGTCTTCGTGTGAATCTTCCTCTTTTCCAACGTCTTATTATCTTGCAGGTTGGCTATCGTCAGGATCAGTCGATAACGTTGGGGAGGATGAGCGCACAATGGCAACGTCACTCTGCTGGCATGCATCGCTGCCACTGATGATTGGATCGCCGACTCAAAAGGAATTCGCAGCCGGAGCTTGCCGATCAAGGTATTCAAGTTCGTGTCCATGTCTAGTTGTTCTAGCACCATTCAATGTCAATCGGAGATGCTGAGTGCGCGAATCGCTCCGCTCACACGGTTTTTTGCTGCGGAACAAAGTCTCTTGAGGTTCCAGTGCTTACCTCCAGTCGTCGAGCCAACGACGACTAATTTAGATGTCATGTTTGTTTGTATCAGAAGACATGACCGCATCACTTGATGACGGTCCACACGGGCTCTCACAAACACACGTGCAAGGTATGTACTTGTGATTGGTCGTTTCTACTTAAATTATTTCCTGGTCTAGAGCTCATTATAAACTCGTCAGACTTACATGTGGATGTTTGTGACTTACGTTTCGTTTACTGGGGCCTTGCACTATCGCGGGGCTCTGAGTCGACCGGGCCCCCTTGATCGTTTATGCCGGACCGGAAGATCGTGTCTGCAAACTATTGATGATTACACATGGCCGAGATCCGTCTCTTGGCTGCGACTTCGTTGCCAGCAACACAAACAAGTGGACCTCTCGCTTTCCATCGCAGATAACGGTTCCTACATGGTATGCATCAGGTGACCAGGCTTCGATTTACGTGCTCACGCTAGCAAGTTCGTGATACCATCCCCATCCCCAAAATTCATAAATGGGTGAGCTCGGTCTGTGTCCTTTCTTTATACACTCAAGAGCCCCACTTGAGCAAACATGTTCTTCGCCCGAGATATCTTTGCAGTTTCCCTTTTTGCTTTTGGATTCGGCTCGGCTCTACAAATCCGCGGCGTGGCCTATTATGACCCTACCGTGAATGGTGGTTCCATGCTTGACAATGCGGGAGATGGGCTTGGAGAACCTTTGAATGTATTGGCTCGAGGCGTTCATCTGTCGTCGCTCATTTACTGACAGATTGACAGGTTATCGTTTCCGGCCTTAGCTCGGCAGACATTCTCACAGACGACGGCATTTTGAACTATGCTCGTGCCATTGGGTTGTGAGTAACATTTCTGCTCTCAGAGAAAGCATATCTCAATTGTGCACCTTGAAACTTCTACAGTTCAACGGAATGTTTTGGAATTCATCTTGGAAATCCTCAATCTGCAAATCTTGGCGATGGAAATGGTTGGGTCAACCAAACAATAGAAATTCGCGAAGACTACGGAGATGCAAGCGTTGGAACGTGTCTCGAAAGTCTTATTGGTGGCAATCATTTCCGGTGGGTCGAGGTCCCGTCTCCGCGTGTACATGTTCATGAGTATCGGTCAAGTGTGTACCGCCAAAACGGTAGCGAGGCAGACAGTGGGGCACTGTTCTTGGCGTGAGTTTTGTATCCACTACCATTCTTTTCAGAGTGACTCGACGTTCTGTGTCAGAGTTTCGCAGGAAGAGGTAAAAGTGTTGTTCATCCAGATCGTTCTTACTTGCTGGTGACACCGTTTTCCTGTCAGCCCGCTACGGACAATCACGACATTATACCTGATGGGTACGATATTGGAAGGTGAACGACTCACTACCCGACGTTATACCTGTGACTAATTCTTCACGCTGTTCACAGGGATACATTGGTCGCAGGAGCGATCGGCCAGACAAGCTATGGCGACGTCGCGTACTCCACCACAGCCCAGAATATCACTGGCTTGCTCGCTGCAGGATCCACAGGTGTTAATCACGGTAACTCAGCTGCTTTGCTATTTACTGTTTTTTTATTAATCATGATCGCAAGGCATTTCTCAGGATGGTATCGTGACCCTTTTGACGGTAACCATTACTTGATGGGCTGGACCGTGTAAACAATTCTTTCCAGGTTATTTATACTTGACGGTTGTTTTTTTTTCAATAAGGTTTTGTTCTCTGTAACTGCCTTAATGTACTAGTGATTCTATCCGAGCTGGGTGGATGTGGAATGTTAAACATCTTCACCTTCAATGGACCCTTTCTGTTGCCTTCCATTAATTACGCAACGAAGGTCTCTCTTACCTACTTCTCTCGCTTATTGGATTCGTGGCCGATTATCAGCCTCGAGTTTCTTCCTGCCAGGATCTGCTACGTCCTCGTCGATTTGTGGCGAGCAGGTCATCCATGATACATACTTGGTATGTACATAGATACTATGCTCCAAGGTGTATATACAGAATCCGTTGATCAAACGACAGACCCACCAATTCTCTCGTCGTCCTGTGCAACGCGTGAGCTGCACGGGTATGATCCCCAATCCCGACAAAATGCTTTCCTTCCGCCCGAGATGCATGAACGAGCGAAGTAAGCGAGAATGTGTACGATGAAATGTAGAAATCGGAGAACTTGGGTTGACCCTCCCTATACATGCCTACAGCGTCCAAAGGAATGAGAGAGAATTTGCCAGTTGGACACCACCAGATGCGTGACTGAACCGGATGATTAATCTTTAGGACATCGAAAATCGGAGAAACGACTTCTTCCCAGAGATCCCGCATGACAACTGCAAAATATTTTACCATGTCTTGGATTTTTTGTCAACCTGTACAGCTCCGTGGTCGCGCCGCGTGCTTCGTCTCTTGTGATCTGCAATGGGATATGAACTGGATCCCTATCGAAAAAGACGACAAGGGAATCACAGCCATACTTGCTCACATTTACGATGACGTGGCGTTCTGGAGGTGTGCGAAGAGTGCCGGTGGTTGGAGAAACCCTGAAAACAGGGCAACATTCGGATCCCACATACCCACATCTGCAATTCGACATTCAAATGACAAATGCGATCATGTTGATTTGTGCCAGATGATTAGAGAGAATTGCAGATGAGCAATGTCAATTGTACGAACCTCTCTCCTAGTGTCTTCCCATCCGGCCCAGACGCTATGACGTTCCCGACTGGGGAACGGAGGCAAGCAAGCTGGGTCAGGAAGACACCTCATTCCTGTTCCAAAAGCTCGACGGCTTTGGTAGGCGGGTGATTCCGGAGAGCCGCGGAAAAGACATCCGGTGCGAGAGACGAAGTGAGGTATTTAATGAGGTTCAGGTGGCGAAGTAACGATGGCAAAGTTGCCAAATGATGGATGAGCAATCAAAGATAGGTTTCATATGCGACGACTGTTATGGAATGCTTGAGATCTTCAGCTGTATTGATCTACGCTTTAACAGTGAACAAGTTAGCAAACGACACTGCCGTGTGGGAGATATCCACGAGTTGAGCATAGACGTCGAATAAACACTCCTTGTCCTGGGTTTGATTTGAGTGTCTGAAGCGAGTATGGACGTTCATTCCGAATTTTCTATGACCTGCGATCGAAGAGGATGCCCTGGGGGACAGAGTAAGTGCATCCTGTTCGAGTGCAATTGCCTCGTCTAAATCATCCATTTTTGCATAGCGAATGTAAAGTTTAGTTGAAAGGCCGATCAATGAATATGAGTGGAAGGGATGACCTGACGGACAAAGCTTAGCCAACTCTTGATTAAGCACAATTACATTTAGCTTCTGGTAACGTGCATGGAGATCCCTTGCCAGGTTGTTCAACGAAGACGAGCAGAATGGATCGCCTATTGGTCGATAGGTCAGTGATTCTCGATTAAAGGAAATGCTCTCTTCCAAGTCCTTTATAGCATCAAGCTTCTCAAACCGGTCATTGAGAAAAACCACAATGTTGCTCGACGATATTGACCGTTCCCGATGCCCTAACAGACAAAGCACTAGTAAATCCCACGTGAGGGAAATAGCTTCATCAAGATCATCTGTCATTCCAAGCTGATACCAGCGGGTGTTAAGACATTTCCCAAGGTTTCCCAAGGATATGTAGCGTCCAGGATGCCCCGGTGAACGATGCTCTAATGTCGCCCGGTCTAGAACAATGGCCTTTCAATGACCTACATATCTCCGTGCTGTTTATAGCGATTCGCGAGATGGCTTGAAAGTTTGAGAATTCTGGCGTGGCCGGATGGGCCAATTTTCAGTGCCTCAAGAGCAAGCAAGATCGCCTCGTAAATAGGATGGCGCCCTCCTCCCCGCTTAAACTGCATGACAATGTATTGCGCCGCAAAAAGAAAGCATATAACTGTAGACAAGTCACCTCTCATACGGACAAGAAAGACAAGTACCTTTTCGCGAAGTCTCGCAAAACTCGAAACATTACAACAGTCACGGTGAAATTCAAGGGGTATATCCCCCGTCGATTAACCTTGCTTGTAGTGCAAGTGAAAGGTTTATGCCGATCCAAAAATCGTGGCCGGGATTTGCCGATCGACTCCCGCCCTGAATAACGCAACGACGTAGATGACAGCGCAGCACTCGCATTCACCTTACCTTACCCACCACAGCTAAGTACGGTCCAATGATGCCGAGGGCGATACAACCACGTGTACACCACCTTGCGCGCTGATACCACATCCAGCCTCGGTTTGTCCCTCTCCCTCTTTCCTGGGTTTCCTCTGTCCGTGTCCCTAGCACAACCCATACTCACGCTCCCACCAGGCCCAAGGTTTGCACGCAAGCACAGGTAAGCACCCTCTGATGGATGTTTGTGCTCGTTAGCAGCCTTCGTTGTCTCATTCTTCAACATGTTGCCAGTAGGTGGGGCGCTAAGCCTGCCTGCTTACTCCACTCGCACCATCTCGCCGCGCTTACGCTCAAGCCTGTGCAACACGCTCGTGTAGCCTCGAGGATACCGGCTGCGGCATGTAACGACCGCTGTGTGCTTTCATTCGTTTGAGAGCGCACGTCGGTCACTGCATGTCGCCTTTGAAATTTGACCTCTTATGCCCGCCTGCCTGCTCCGTCTCAACCTTAGTCAAGCCCTCGTTCCAGTAGTCCGGGGCGTGCAAACGCTACTCGGAGTCGGAGTCTCTTGAATCAATGTTCACTGCAGTGCTGGCTTGTGTCCTGCCGGAGTTACTGGACCCTCTGGAGCTCATGACGACCCTTTTAACAGCGTCAGGACGCTTGGTGGAAATCGGGGTCCGTCAGTGAAGTGTCGCATGTTTTGGAGGTTTTCTCTTCTAGTGCTGTGAGCAAAACCAAACCCATGATATTTCATTTAAAAAACAAACCGTATAGAAAGAAGACGCCTTCCTAGCTGTCGCGGTTCAACAATAACGTATCCTCTTCGGGTCCAGTCATCGATTGATCAACAAGAATCAGCGCTTTTTCTAAAGTTTGAGTCCATGACTGAGGAAGATGAGGGTTTGGCTGAACGCAATGGACGCAGGGGAGGGGGTCAGCTGTCAAAAAGCAAGGGACCCAGATCACGAAAAAGGTCAGTGGTTAGCGTAACGCGAAAGGAAGAGTATTGCCTACCCTGTTTGTGCTGACCCACTGAGTCATGGATGGGGAATCTTGCACGTCAGGACTCAGTCCGTCACTGGCTTGAACGGCATCGACGTCCGTCTTCTGTGTATGCTGGTGCGATGCAACCGCAGTGAGCCGTTGAATGTTGAACGGTGGCGTTATTGTGAACTTAATGTATATTGCCAACAGTAATGAGGGATTCGCGATTTCGTCATGATGACATCCTCGAGTGTGGAGATGCCATGTCACTGCAACTTGGCAAGGCACCATGACGAGGAACAGGCAATGTTAATCAAACTTATGCCTGGATGTGATAAACATTGTAGCGATCCTCAGATCCATCGCCAAGGGGGAAAACAGTGAACACACATACTACGCTTCAGTGGGCAACCTTCAGGGTAAACCTCAAACTCTAGCTCTGCAGACAGGAGACTTCGAAGTCAGTTTTCGTGGGGCATCGAATCGCGAGCTTCTCACCTACCTTTTTGGCAGCGGCGTCGCGATATCGAAGCGGGTGGCCCCGGGGCGCTCTTTCGCTCGTTCGGAGTTCTTTTGACACTGACAAGTTGCTGACAGGTCTGCGCTGGCGATATAAACGGCAGGTACAGTTCGCCCTCGGGTCAAATCGGGAGCACGGAGTTGCGACCTGGCAAGATATATAAGATGATCTATGAAATCGTCTATGTACTTAAACTGAAGAACACTTTGGACTTGCAAACTTGAAATCGCTGGCCCGGGCGCAACTTGAGCGAGATGCAATAGGCGAAATAAAATTTCTTGCGGAGACTTTTCTCGCTCGCCTTGAGGAGCTAGCGGTTCGGGAGAAAGAAGATGCGACAATTTGGGTTTGGCAGTGACGGCATCGACACTTGCGAACCACGACGGAATTCATTCATGTCACTCTTACGCATGCTGCACGCTCACGCCAAGCTGTCTAGAATCCTCTACCGAATCCGAGTTCGTGGCCTGTGGGACCTGGGTAGGTAGTCACTCAAGTGTGGAAAGACTGAAACCAGAGGAGAGACTCTAGGAGCGCAACTTCGCCGCTCGCCTCGTTGCCAGCCACACTGTTCGGCTCGAAGTTCAGAAATATGGTGATTTGCTTGCACCCAAGTTACATGTACGTACTTTCTTATTGCGTCCGAACTCATGCCGCCGTTCATGATAAGGTTCCGCCGGGTACCAGTGCGATTACATAGTCTAAAAAGAGGCCACCGTCGGACGCCTTTCCTGGCCAGGCTGCCTGTTCCTAAAAATCTGAAGGCTCAACAATCGAGCTGGTATCGGTGTCCGGTCATTTTTATCAGGTGAGATGTCGATGCACAGTTGTCGTGAGTGTCAGCAGATCTAGAAGTTCGGATAGCTTCCAGGTTCCTTATTCATTATGACATCTTTATTCTCTTGTATCCATTCTAGAGCCGACGCGTCGCATGTAGGATGCTTTACATACAAAAGTCCGGCGTGCTTCAAAGTTTTGCTCACTGAATCCCCCGTCACAATACCATGCTCTAATGCTGAAACTATCACTGGAGAAGAAGTCGAGCGAGCCATCAACGCCGTTCCCTCCTTCCGTTCCCAACTACTCGCTTTATGAGTACCACTGGGATGGGCCCAAACGTGCCCATATCCCAGTCTGGCAGCCGAGGCAGACGACAATCTTCGTCGTCTTCGACGGTGAATCGAGGCGTCTCTTCTCCAGCGCACGTATCCTCATATATTACCTCAACAATGGGTCGCCGAAAGACGCCCGATCTAATGCCTGGGTGTGTCCAACGCTGGCAAACTATGTGTAGTATTCACGTTGCTTTCCTATACAGGACATTCAACAACAAGGACCAGTAGTACATTCATTTAGACATCAAGCGGAAAATGCCACCGCCAACGAATCATCTCTCCCGCAGCTCACAGTCGCTTTCGAAGTCGTTATGGGTCAAGCATCTTCCAACTCATACCTTAGTCGCCTCGTTCTTCGGAATCCAGAAACTACGCAAGAACTTCGCCGGAGCTCCATCGGTGTTCTGCTCGAACGTGAAGTCCCATTGACTTGCGATTCCCTATCTCTCTCCCTTTCCTTTACACACTCAATCATGTTGTGCACCTTTGTCATCTCCGGGTGCGAGCAACTTGTCGTTCCAACCCACCCCGCCTCCCGGATAGAGCATATCACGACACGCATTACGCATGTTTTCCCTCCTGTGCCCGCTCGTCCGAGAGTCGTTAATGGCTGTCTCCCAACCGAACTCCTCATCAAGACGTTTGAAGATACTGAATTTCGCCATAGTTGGCACCGTGATCTCTTGTCGTTCGCGCAAGTATGTCGCGCATGGACATGCGCAATGGACGTCCTGCATGCCCGTTTTAGCTTCTCGGACGATGACAAGTGCAACCAGTCCCGACATCTTCTGGACGCGCATGCGCTGGCCAAGGCCCTCAGCCAGAAACCCCTCATTGGCCAGAGTTTCCGCCACTTCACCACTGATAACCTCAGCAAGTCGGACTGGCAGGACATGTTCAATCTCGCGCACCCTTCACACAATCCCGCACGCTTTACGGCGTCTCTGATCGCGATCCTGCGCGCCACGAAAAACCTGCAATACCTGCATCTTGGGCAGTTGGATCCGTGCCAAACAGACGCGCTCTTCACGGTCCTCTGTGGACTCCGTGGCGTTCGCATGTTTTCGATTGGGCAGGTGGAGGATAACTTGATGGGGGGCCTCGTCAAGCATGAACGGACGGACGGTATTCACGCGACGCGCATGCTCAGCGTTGTCCAGCTCGCGCGCTGCATGGCCCGATGGCCATCACTAAAATCCCTCAAGATCCATCATCTTCACCCCGGACGCGTCAGCAGTGGTGCGGGCATATGGCGATTCGCTCTCCGTCCCCCGGCGTGCGCCCTCACGCAACTCGTGATCAATCAGTCGAGCCTGAGCGACAAGGACCTCATGCGGCTGTTCGCGTCCTCTGCAAGGTCCCTCGAGCGAGTCGTGCTCGATCGGATCAGCGGCATCACCAACGCGGGCCTCTGCGCGTTCCTGCTTGCCATCTCCCAAAACGTGGTCTATCTGACCGTCCAAGATGTTGGACTCCCGCCCTTTCGTCAGTGGGGGAATCTCGTCATCGGGCGCACGGAGAGGGCACTGGACGTCGTGATAGACAAGATGCCCCGACTCCTCGAACTCCGGATTGGCGGGGACGTCGCCAGCGAGTTCATGCTCGATCGAAGGACCAAGATGTTCATCGCTGACAACGAAACTTCTTCAGGAAAGACGCGGGTGCCGATCGTTCGGTTGTGGATGGCTGACGTTCCGAGGCTGTGTGGGTTTTCTGCGGACGGAAAGTGGCCGGGCTGGTGTACGCCTGACAAAGGCTTACGACGCTGATGGCACTCATTTTTTTTCGCGAGTCTGATTCTGTGACACTTTTATACCCTTTGGATAATTCAATGGAGATCGTCATTTTTCTACTCACAAATTGGAGTATTTTCATGAAAGATAAATCTCTGAGTAATGTGACGCTGGCAGCCTGGCATTGAAACCGCAGGTACCAATATAAGCATGGACATGGACGAAAGCTAGAGGAGTTTCTGACGGAGGTTCATGGGTGTTTCGCGTCATACGTCATCGATTCAACGCCCGTACATATGTATATACGTGTTCCCTGTGTCCATTATATAACAGGCTATTCTAGCGTTCAACACAATTTGCGCTGCGACTCTAACGATGCTGACAAGGATTATCGATTATCACTGATAGCTTGGGCTTCCTCATGCGAATGGGAAAACAGATAGATTCGTAGACAATGACATTGGGAAAAGTTCGTGTCTTATACCGTATACAGATCGTAGTTCGATAAAGTATATGCGTGAAAGTAAAATGTAAACCAAGAGAACTCAGACAAGATGGAGGAAGCAGTTCAGGCGTGACCATGTATGACAAAAGTTCCCTAGGCCGTCTTCAGTCGCCACATCCCATTCTTACCTGGGGATAATCCCATCCATTCAAACCTCCCGCGAAGAAAGTCGACTCGTTTCAAACCTTCCATTCTATCCTCTTCAGAACGGCTTCGTTCGAGGTATGCTTGTGTGAGATGTTCCCGATCCTCGTCGTCTATTTCGTTGTTGTAAAAGTCGTACTTTGATATTTGCGTATCCAGTGAGGTGAACAGTTGCTGGAAAAAGTCTGCAAGGGAGATGTATGGCGCGCCGTTGGCTCTAATGTCGATATACCAAGGCAGACGCGAGTGGTAGACACGCATATACTGGGTAGGTGGTCGTGAGACCGAGTGGTCCATGTCGCTCGCGAGTGGTGGGCGATTCAGTTCTCGGAACACAAGCGTCAGGGGCTCACGGCGCAAGTCATAAATAGCCACCGGACGTGACTTGCTGTACCGGAGGAACGGATGGAGGTTCAGCTTGGAGCTGTCGATGAATCCTGCAACAAGCGTCTGAGATGAGCGAACGCAGGGTGTCCTTGACAATAAGCGTTGACTAACCATCAAGACTCCGCGCAGGATTTGATCGACTGCGGAACATGGACGCGAAGCCAGATTTGAATTTAAAGTCATGTCGCCACTGCTGGGGACGCTCGTGGTACATTCCAGGCGGGATAGGACCACCCGAAGAGATGGTGCGCGAAAGGGTAGACGAAGGTGTATGCATGTCGGAAGCACGTGGAACAAACGACTGGACATCTGGCATCCCGGTCGGGAGATCTAGCGGAGAGAGATTGCCCTGGGACGGCCACGCGGAATGATTAGGGACAGAGTTCGATCGCTTGTAAGTGTTCGGGGAATGGCTCGACGAGGTGTGCGTCCTGCGAGAATGCGCGAATGGATCCTGCGATTGCATCTCAGGGTACATGGGCTGGCGCGGGATATATGGACTGGGTGCCGATTGCGGTGGATAAGCCGGGGTATTGTACCGTCGCCACGAGGCGTAAGGGTCTTGTGGGGCAGAGAAGGTGTGAGCGCTATGATCGTGTGAGCGAGCAGTATATGCGAGATATGCCAAGTGCGTACTGGGGGTGCGGTGTGCCCCAAGAGTGCTGAGGCGTTAGTGGTGGGGCTGCATGAGGCGCCGGTACGTTGTGCATCATAGCTGCACCCGGAGGTGGTGGAATGGCGTTTCGTGGGGCCGGAGCACCTGTGTTTGCGTCCACCAGGGCTGGCATGTCGTCCCACCCCCAGGGGCTTCCCATGGTGAAGTGTCGGTCGAAGGGCAAGCACAAAAGCGAACTTGGCTTTATCGGAACGAGTCGTAGGCAGCGGTTGCTGTGTTAGGCTATACGATGCGGAATGGCGCTAAATGGCGATCCGTGTGTTCCAGGGCAAGCCGTGGTTTTTTTCAAATGACGCTTCGATTGTCTTTGCTGTACAGAGTGTCGTTTGAGCGACGGAAGTTCGTGGCGCGGAAATTGGCGGACGGTGATGATGGGGGAGCCATGTCTGTGTTCGTACAACTACACCCACCACTCTTTTGAAAAGGTCGCGAAGATGAGCCGCAAAGAACCAAAGTACCGAATCCCAGGAGACGAAAATGGACGTCGAAAACGATGCCGTTCAACGTGGCAAGTCTTATCTATGTGCTCCTATTCGATCGTGTCTGACGACCACTTAATACGACCATGCAGCCAACCTCGCGTCGGCTTCACGCCCAGATATTTGAACAAGCCTCCTTTCCCCCGCCCGAGCCCGCCTTCGTCCAAATCGCCCGTGACCACCTTCGTATACACGGCCTCGACCCCAAGCGGGGTTCCGTTCTCTCAGATACCGGGTTTACCCTTCCCCCACTCCGAGGTTCAGGTATCGATGCATAATTTTACCGTATCGGCCAGTATTCGGCCGAGCCTTGGTTATCTCTCGCCAAGCAGTTGGCCCACTCCCGAGTTTTTCGACATTCAGTTTGGCTGTACAAATTATCATTATCACCATCTTCCAAATCGATCGGGCTATAGCGAACACGTCGCATACCCGAAATACAACTGTCGACTAGAAGAAATTCCCGTCTTCGACGAGACAATGTATCGTCGTCGGACACAATGCCTCTTGCGACTGGTAGTGTGTCCGGGAGGAAGATAACCCAGATGCGGTTCATAGACACCATTTCGCTTCACGTCGCCGTCAATGGTATATCGTCACACCAAACAACCAACGTGGATGTAACACCGCAAAACCAAGGCTGCGCGCATCGAACAACGCGCCGAGGTTGTCGAGGCGGCACTCAAGTTGATGCGCGATGCCGGGTCGCAAGCAGAGTCCGAGGTTGGTACTGCACGACACACACAGCTCTGTGGTCTACGGGCTGAGATTGAAGAGAGCTTGCCTCAACTTCTAGAAGATGACGCAGAAGCTGCTGACGTCGGGCTCTCGCAATAGCGCTGCGATTCGCAGATGCTTCCTGCGTAGTTGGAGCGGTGCCCAAGTTCTGTGTCTTTTGCTGGAATCCTCAGTATGGGAACGAGTTTTTGTTTTTTTAACGGCCAGCGAAGCATGGGGAGAATACATACGCAACGCTGAGCGGACGTACCAAGAGCTGGAGGGCAAAGTCAAGAAACATCTTGCAGGGCAAGCAAAAACTATGATGCAGGACGAATCTTGGAAAGACGACCCTTGGCTTTCTCAGCTGAACTGGACCCCGAAGGTCACAAAGAAGTCCAGAGGTGCACGACATCGACATCTCATCTCATGTGCTACGTGATTCGTTTTCAGTGCTGGATGCGTAAACCGCGTACTCCCTATCCTTTGCAATACACCACGGAGGAAAAGTGGTATTTTATCACCAATAGTCAGGTGACGAGACTTCCCAGCGCAGGTGCAAAGAAGGTTTTGACTGTTCTTGGATCTACTCGTGGGCTCCATACCTCAAGAACGGCCGCCCAACAACATCGGAGACATCTTTGGCCCTCGCCATTGTTAGTGGAGAGCGCACGCCTGAATTGGAGGCTCGTTTAGTCGCAATAGCAAAATCGCTCGCGCAAGAGAACTACGAACAGGATCCCTAGACTGGAGACTCGCCCCCACCACTTTGCTTGCAATATCATCCCAGACAGTTCCCCGGATTCCTAAGCCTTAAGTCCTATGGTCGAAATGGTATCGGAACCTTGCGAAACCGAAGAAAGATCTTCCACCCGGTACCCTCGACATCACCGTCCGAAACCGCATTTCCGCGATCCCCCTTCGCTTCTCTTGGATGGGCCATCCGCTTTTTCATTCTCGAGAACATGGGTGGATGTTCAGGGTCCCCCAAACGCACTTGAGTTTACCAACCGTGCACAGCCACTTTTGTTTTCAGACCATGACCAGATGCTTGCGCGCGACGACACAGGAAGAAAGTGAACACCGCTTCTTCTTTCTCAAGCCCCCCCACAAGGGTGGTGAAAGCGCCAACGTCGGAAGACCGCTCTCCAAAACGTTGACGAATCCCGGTGACGACACTCAAGATGCGCTGGATATGAATCCCCAATGCAGTTATTGGATCATGGACATGGGCGTTGTGGCTGATGATGCAGGGGCATATGACGGTCCGTTTGCACTATTACTATTTGCGAACACCGCGCAACTTTTTTCAGAGCGAGCACGACACTTTCGATAGGGAACGAGCACGATACTTTTGATTTTTTACGCGCAACTTTTTTAGAGCGAGCACGCACATTTGTAAAGTGAGCACACAATATTCTGTAAACGAGCACAAAACTTTTGTAAACGAGCACACAACCTTCTACAGATCGAGCACGCAATTTTCACCTTTTACCGCAACTTAGATCACA
>JBBPML010000112.1:0-72413 GCA_038090275.1 Austroboletus novae-zelandiae | reverse complement strand
CCAACAGGTCTCCTGCGACCTCATCACCGACCTCCCCCTCTCCGACGGCTATGATTCTTTACTGGTCATAGTAGACCATGGGCTTACGAAGGGGGTGATTCTTTGCCCCACCAAGAAGACCATCACCATAGAAGGAATCGCCAATTTCTTCTTCCTCATAGTATACCGCTGCTTCGGCCTCTATGACAAGATCATTTCCGATCACGGTCCCCAATTCACCTCAGCCTTTGCCAAAGAGCTCTCCCGACTCCTCGGATATTCCCTCGCCCTCTCCACCACCTACCACCCCCAAACTGATGGTGAAACCGAACGAGTCAACCAGGAGATCGAAACCTATCTCCACATCTTTTGCGGAAGCAACCTGTCCTCCTGGTCCGAATTAACCCCCCACGCCGAGTTCGCCCACAACCACCGCCCCCACTCCGTCACAGGACAATCACCGTTCTACCTCATGATGGGGTATGAACCACAAGCACTCCCCGAAATCTTTGCCCAATCGAAGATCCCCACCCTCGAAGAGCGTCTCCGCTCCCTCACTGCCGCTCGCAACGAAGCCCTCGCTGCCCACGAGCTCACCAGACAAACCATGGCCGCTCGCTCTAAGAAACCTTTCTCCCCCTTCACCAAAGGCGACCAAGTCTGGCTTGAAGCCAGGAACCTCAAACACCTCGTCATTAACCCCAAATTCGCATCAAAATGCGAAGGTCCTTTCACTATCACCGACGTCCTCTCCCCCTTGACGTACAAACTCCGCCTCCCCCATACCTGGAAGATACACCCCGTCTTCCACGCTTCTCTCTTATCGCCCTATCGCGAAAACCGCGTGCACGGCCCTAACTTCCCAGCACCCCCACCTGACCTTATTGATGGCCAGGAAGAATATGAGATCGAAAAGATCATCAAACACCACGGGTCCCTGACGGCCCGGCAATACCTGATCCGATGGAAAGGGTACTCCGCCGAAGAAGATTCCTGGGAACCTGAACGGAACCTACGGAACTCCGCAGACATCCTGGACGGATATAAGCAACGTCACGGTCTCTCACCTCCTCAGACCCACTCCATCGCATCCATCATGTCCTTCCCCACCACCCCCACCTCCGACAACGCCTCCAATATCGTCGAAACCGGCTGGTCGTCCACCGCCAACGCCCAGGACCAGCTAGATCCCAACTATGAACCTCCCGTTCCCCCCTCCGTCCCCTCTAACGATGTCTGGACCAGATACACCTGGTCCTCCCCCGCTTCCCCCGTCCCCCTCATCGACAGACTCTCTGAACGACGGGCCCCAGTCAACCACCCCCCGTTATCTTTTCCCACCCACCCCTTCCCCCTCGACCAAGACCTGGTCGACGCTACTGCCTACCAGCTACACCGCCTCCCCCTCTCTCGCGCCCTCCTAGACACTATGGAGCCAAACTCCACCTTCACTCATTTGTACAAAACCTTCCTCACAATGTCGCGAATCCTCCTCACCACCTCTGCCCCCACCGCCTCTGCCGAAACCGCCGCTTACCGCTCCCACCTCTCCCACGTCCTTCGCACTCTGGAAACCCATATCATCCAGACAATGTATCAATGTGACATGCTGGCCTTCATCGCAGAGGTGGACTCTCACCTACATTACCCCTCCCCGTCCACCTTCGTCACTGCCCCAGAATCTCCCCCCATCTCAGCGTCATCCTCCCCCCTCAATGAGACCGAACTACAGGTCCTCTCCCGCTTTGATCCCCCATGAGCCCCCTCCCCCCGCCCCCACACTACTCTCCAGTGCTTCCATTGTCATACTGTGGGACACATCCGTATCAACTGCCCTCGTTACCAGTGCAACAAGTGCAAGGAATACGCCCCGGGCCATCAACGGTTCTCATGCCCCTCGTGGCCTCGTCGCTCCCCCGTCCTCCCTCCCTCATCCTCATCGGGCTCCTCCTCTCAGGGATCCTATCACAGGGCCCCAAGTCGTCTCCCATTCTCTCATGCTCGACGATCACCCGTCGCCAGACGACCCGCCCGCTCACCCTCTCCCGACATGGACCCATTCGTCTCTATGGAGGCGGACTTCAACGACGCCGGTTCTGGCTACAGTGACTTTTAGTCTTCGTCATGGACTTGACCCTTAACCGGGGGGTAATGTTACGATTCGCGTATACCCCCATCCTTTTCCCTTCACCTTTACCCTAGCTCCCTACAGACATTGCTCTCGCTGTTCAAGTCCCGCTTGAGCCACTTTATTATTCCCCCTTTTCTCTTATCTTCGCTTAACTATTTAGCGTGACTCATCCACAGTATCCGCAGTTGTACTGATACTGCTATCTCTGACTCACTTCCCTTCTTCGCGATTCCATCGCATTCTATAGTCGAGTCATTCCTTTTACGCTCCGCTTTATTCTCTCTTGACTCGCCTATATAAACCTCTCGATACCCTCGATGTATTCCCCAAGTTAGACCTACCCAAATCTACCTTGATCATCGACTCCTCTTGGGCCCCCTTGTCCTCACCTTGCTACCAAGTAGGCGTTCTCCTCGTCCCCCTTCGTCGTCGCTCCTCCATAGTGACTCCTTCGTCCCTGCGTCACAACATACATTGACCAGGTCAACAGCTCACGACATACCGTTGATTCTAGGGTAGAATATTCTACTTCAACTCCACAAATACTCATCTTCTTGAGTGATTCGTTGGGTTTTTTGTGGGTGGTGCATGGCCATGGTGACTTCTTGTTTTCCTTGGCACACTGGAAGCATTCTCCAGCGGCCTTGGCCTTGGATAGGTCCATCAGGGCTCCACAGCCTCCGAAGGTTCCGGTAGTAGTGGGTGTTGAAATACTCTAAAGTGTAGCATAATAAAGAGGAATGCGAATGGCCACTTTGACCTGTAAAGGAATGTAAGACGAGAAGAGGAAATCTCCAAGTCTTCAAAGCTGGGGTGGCAGCTCTGAGACTCAAAGGCTTATATAGGCAAATATGTTTGTATGTACATGTGATGGTAAATATTATAAGGGGAGTAGTCCGTGAGGATAAGAGAGACATATGCCATAGGTTAGGATAAGAGGTAGATGTGCCATAGGTTGACGAGCATAAGTGGGGTCTAGACATAGGGCATGAGGTGTGAGGTCATAGATAAGAAGATAAGGGTCTAGCCCTTTTGCGTGATGTCATGTGCCGTGGTGCTCATGACAAGAGTCTAGGCTGCTTTGTAAGCAGTCACGTGATATATAAGCGAGACGGGCTTATAGCAAGTCAAGTCCACCTTGGTGTGGGAATAAGATACTATAAGCATCTGGTTGAGAGTTTGAATCAGCATCAAGGAGAAAATAAAGGAGTGAAAATGTACGATCATAACAGGTGTTGCGGTAGTGGGGTTGACAAGACAATGGGTGGGAATGGATACTTTTGGTTTGGTGGTTAAACTCTTTGAACGAGTTGCTTGTTCTTTCAAGAGCTGGGCCATAGCACTTAACTTGAGACACCATTTTTCGTAGTCATCAAGATAGTGGGTGGTGAGATCCATAGAGGAGAGCTCGGTTTTCTTTACCAATTGAATGTTGGCATTTTTGCAGATGAGGGAGACAAGATGTCGTCCATCTTTCTTCACATTCCACTGTGCTCGGATAGCCAGGGTTTGTTGTTTGATCATGAAGTCGTCGAAAGACAGGCTTTCTTGTTTGAGTTCTTCTAACTCGGCCTTGGCTTGTACAACGAGGTAGATGGGTTTGAAACAGGTATCAAAGATGTCAGTGACAAACTGATCAAAGTCGAAGT
Source organism: Austroboletus novae-zelandiae (assembly GCA_038090275.1). Taxonomy (NCBI): domain Eukaryota; kingdom Fungi; phylum Basidiomycota; class Agaricomycetes; order Boletales; family Boletaceae; genus Austroboletus; species Austroboletus novae-zelandiae. Next base: position 68,654 of record JBBPML010000112.1, on the reverse strand, counting down.
AATTGTCCTCGTGACTTGCATCAGCAGCGAGGGTCGTGAATTCTTCAGCGGAGCCTTCTTTGCAGAAGCCGTAGAACAATAGTATTGACTCAAAAGCAGTAGGGGTGTGGCGAAAGCCTTTGAGATAGAGTTTGAATTTCACCATCCAGGAAAGGTACTTTTCTGAATTGCTGTTGAAACTCGGTGGTTCGGAGATGAACGATTTTCCTAGGCCTCGAGGTTTGTCATCATCGTCATCTCATCGTGACTTATGTTTTGGCTTGAGAATAGACGGGGTTGGAATATTGGGTATGGAAGGAGGCATAGCAGAGTTGAGTCCATGTATTGCAACGTGCGCTTGATACTCAGCATACTGTGTGGCGAATTCTTCCATAGTTGTTGCTTGTGTGAATGCAAGCAGACTGGAAGCGGTGACTCCTGAGGTGGACATTGTTGGCGAAGGTGCAATACCTGTGGTAGAGGATGTTCGAGAGATGACAGGAGCTGGGTAAGGAGCAGAAGCTGGTGTAGCTCTGTCGAGGGATCCCAGGTGCAGTGGTCGTCTGAGAACAGGATACGAGGTGCATTTGGAAGAAATTTTGTTTGTTGGGGGTGCAGTCCTTTGATGCGTGTGAAGTTGAAGGGAGTGCTAAAAGGGAAAAAACTCAATTTTCTTCGGCATGGACAATCTCCGGTGGACAAAGGTTTTGATTGGGGCCATGGCATACTTGGGTGGGCTCGAATCAGAGTTCTTTAAATGATATTTGCGCAGGTTGACCAGCGCGAGGGCAGATGTAGACCTTGAAGAAAGGATTACGCTTAGCTCGTATAGCATTCTTCTTTTGAGTAATTGCGGCGCGAATAGCATGGTAGTGTCTGGGGTGGGGATGAGGATTGGATGTCTTTGTGGTGCACCCACACTCTTCACAACAATGGCGAGTAGGTGGAGACAAAGAGTTGGTAATGGTGATCTAGGGTACTGGTGAACCACACCAGTTTCGCGTAATTAGTGATCCAGGTCCCAAAGCTCGAGGGCAAGATTGGAGATTAGCAGGGATAAGGAGGGCTTGAATGTGTGACGGGACTTCCTCTTTGTCTTCTTCACTAGACCCGGTGGGGGGTGGTAGTTCAAGAAAGGAATAGTAGTTGACAAGTGTTTCAGTATCTGAAAGTTCACTATCAGATCCTATGACCATCTGTTCTTCCATTTCAGCTGCACGATTTCTCAGCTGCAAGCTTTGTGGATCCCAAACAGATCGCGGGGGAGGAATAGGAATAGGTGCTGCCTCTAGGTGGAGGGTGGTGGTGATGACAGTGAGGGTTCAAACCCAGGTGGTCAAGAAAAGGAGTAGAGTGCGGACGGCTTCAAAAGAATCCAGTGTACAGCTTTGAAGGTGTTCGGCGGATTAGGCTGTGAACGATGAAGTTGATGATGAGACTACAGAGTACGATGACTGCGACAACTCAGGTGATGGCACTGTAAAGTTGGCCAAGATCTCATACACACAATGGTGTTGGGATGTAACGAATTTGATTTCTCCTAGGTGCCAGTGCAAGATAGACTCAGCAGCATAGACACAGAGGGGCTTTTGTTGGTATAAGGGAGAAGGAGGTGTCGGTGATGCACGGGTGTGTCCATCGTACGACTGGAGGCACAGGTGACATCAAAGGTTGGGAGTGAGGGAGGAGGTGTCAGCGATGTGCAAGCAGTTCCACAGTACAGCTGGAGGCGTAGGTGACATCAAGTTGAGGCAGACAAGGTAAGGAGGTGATCTTGAGTTTTATATCAGGACCAATGAAAAGGCCTTAGGTTGCCCAGAAGGTTACTTGCCAAAGCAATGAATAAACTCAAGATGGGGAGTGTCCTACCAGTGGACGACTCCTTATATACATGAGCTGTTGGTCCATGCACTATCTATAGGGCAGGCCCAGGAACCATAAAAGGGGAGAACAAGTAGAAGGGCATAGAATGCCAAAGAACAAGTGTCAGCATGTGATATAGATGATGAATGAAGTCATGTGTGAGCATAGGTATGAGTAAGGCAAAAAGAGTCATGACACCACTCATCACAACTAAAGACCAAAGATGGATCTCTTGTAACGCAAGTCGATAATGACAGAGAAAAGCTGTAAGTGTGAATGTATATTTATCATTGTGCCACTGAGAGAAAGCTTGCAGGTCGAGATTCGTGCAAAGGTCTTTGATCTCACGGACAAAAATGAAAAAGTTGATTTTCTGCGCGAGATGTTCAATCTAACAGGAGAGATCAAGGCGTCAGTAGAAGAGTTGAACAAAACAAAGAAGGGCACACTTGCTACTTTGAAAAAGGAGGCAAAAGATGTGCCCTCGTTGCATAGTACAAGGCATGATACAGAGATGTTCAACTCCAACATGGTAGTTAGTATCCTCACGTTGCCAGGATTGCCCACAAGACCACCAACAGATGTATATCGGTGGAGTAGATGAAGCTGAACAAACGAGGAGGCGAGCTTGTTGAGCGCTTCAAATCACTGTGGGTCATGAGTTTATGCTCCGATAACGCGCTGAAATGTGCATCTGGGTTTATCACCTTCTGAGCGCAAGATTTGTGGACGCTTCCATCGAGCAATCCCTGGACATTCTATACAAGTACATGTTCCATTTTCTGAGAAGAGACTGAAGGCTCGATATAGGGAGTGCTCACAGGACTTTTGTTACATTCACAGGTTATATTCCTTTGTAAGGATATAACAATTAAACAATTCGGGTCAACAGAAGTACACGCCCGCTTCAGGTGAGTATTTTGATCCATTCACTGACGGAGGAGATAAAATGAAACACGTACCAAACGACAGGTCGGATGGTGCTCTCGAAACACTGGCGCGGTAGCCAGGCGTGCAGTCAACGTGACTGCATAAAATGTACAAGCAGATACGATTGTCGGTCAGATATGTGTAGCCAGCGACGCGCCTCGATGTGAGACTTCTTTTTCATCTTTCATGACCCATCGCGAACCAATGCGGACGAACGCGGAAAGCGATCGTTTGTTGCGTCAACGTGTTCGTGCTTTACCCACTCCGGAATCTGGGACGAGATGTCGTCGGAAGTGAGTACTTGAGTGCTCACTTGTCCTGCTAAATTCGCGAATGCGTAGGACTGACGGGGCTTTGCCATAGGCGAAATCTGCGTATCTGAGGACGACCACCGACGTTGAGATTTTCTGTTCGCACTGATCCGCTGGCGCTTTATTTATAGTTATTGTTGCATATTATTTTTACTTTGTAACTTATTACGTAACTTGAAGAATACACTGGAGTCTGGCAGTTGAAAACGACGAAGACAGTGCGCAGAACGCGGAAGTTAGAACAGAACACGACATCGTTTCCCCATTCCTGATGCAGTGCTACTCGGATGGCGATATTAATGGTCCTGCGGCGACGGTAGTACCCTCCTTGCCGTCGAAATGGAAGAGAGCGGTGCGCCGCATTGGGATTCAACTTGAATACTCGGCGATTGAAAACCACCACTCACCCAACCGTAGGCCTCACCGCCTTTTCATCCTTTTTAGGCTCCCTTGTATTTCTCGCTCCCCTTCAGGGATGTACACCCACCTACACGTTATCGCAGGAGCAATCAGTTGAGTGCAGATACGTGTATAAATATAGCAACTTCTAGGCTATTTTCTCTGACGCACGACTCTTGTCCGATACACCTAAGAGACTGAGAGGTCTTTTGTAGTGCAGATGATGGCCCGGTTATGTGTATGATTCCTAATTGTTAAGTCGCGGATCAGCGGTTTGATGTCACCCGCCTACACACACTTCCACAACATGGAGATCGATATCTACATATCGATGCCAGGATATTGCGCCATCTCCCCTGGATCGTACGTGACTCTATCCCACTAGCCTAGAGGGTGCTCTCCACTTGATTTAGGAAGAAATTTCTCATCGGAATTCTACTTATACCCGATTCTAGACTACATATCGTATGGCGCGAAGTGCTAACGAGTCCCGCCGCCTTATAACATCTTCAGCTCGTGATCACGACACCACCACCACCGACTCCATGCTTGACAATTCGTCTGGCGCGTCCTATCGAGATGACAGGGAATTCTACACCAAGGCCGCAGAATCAAGCCAAGAAGAGGCTTGTTCAAACCTTGTGGATGACGAACCGGCGCAGGAGTTCACCTGGACAAAGGCTCTCTTTGGAAGACGAAAAAAGTCCCTCCCCGACGCCGCCGCTATTGCTACCCGACGCTCTGTATTCGACGACCCTCATCTAGCACCTTTCTATTATCCAAAGAAAGGGTACGAGAACCTTCACCGTTTCGACCCTGAGGTGCGGTGGACGCATGGAGAGGAAAAGGTACATGTCCGCACTATTATGTCACTCTGCACTAATCGTCCGAGTCTGCAAGGCCCTCTTACGCAAGGTCGACTGGAAAGTCATGCTAATGGCCGCTATCGGATTCTCAGCGCTAAACATGGACCGCAGCAATATCAATCAAGCGAATTCGAATAGCTTTCTCTCTGACCTGAGCATGACCACTGATGGTAACTTTTCTTCGAACTTTCTTGACTTCAGCGATGCACTAATGTATTCTTTAAACTAGACTTCAACCTCGGGAACAGTGTATTTCTCCTTTCCTTTTTGTGTGCAGAATTGCCGTCCCAGTTGATCTCGAAGCGTGTATGATAATCCCCTGCTCTCGTGATCGATGGATACCGACTCAAATTTGCTTGTGGAGTGAGACCTAGTACTTGCTGACTTGATGAAAGGATGTCGAAATGTTTACAGGCATCGTTACTCTTTGCCAGTTTTGGCTCAGCGGAAAAACTTCCTTCCTTATCTGCCGCGCATTGCTTGGGTACGATTTCTTATTCCCACATTTCCTTTGGAATTATTTATTCCTGACACTAAATTTCGCAGTTTGCTTCAAGGAGGGTATGATGCCTCGTTATTATGTAACGTCCAGACTGATATGTTGCTCTTCATAGCTACATACCAGACCTGATTTTATACATGTCTTGTTCGTCTCTCTCACTCTCTTTTTTGATTTCACTCGTTGATCACTTCTTCAGATTTCTACACGAAAACGGAACTTCCCATGCGCTTGACTTGGTTTTGGATGTCCATGAATTTCTGTATTATGGTTGCCAGTATTCTGGCATACTGCATAATGCACCTCGATGGTGTCAATGGTAAAGCTGGCTGGAGGTTTGTCACTTTTTGTACTGTGGAAAACCAAATATTCTAAATAGCTGATAGGTGGCTATTCCTGATCGAGTAAGTTGTAGTTCATTTTTATTGGATGCATCATCTGACCATATCACCCGAAGAGGCTTGATAACGTTTGCCATATGCGTAGCATCCTTTTTAATATGCCTCCTTCACCCACGCAGACAAAGACATGGTTTCGACCAAAGGGATGGTTTACCGAACGCGAAGAGATCATCATTGTTAACAAGGTCCTTCGTGATGATCCGACCAAGGTGACACGTCTCATGTGTAGAGTAACACATATCAACATAACTGCCTTCGTGTCTATAGGGCGATATGCACAATCGAGAGGGACTGATACCAAAAAGGCTTTGGAAGGCCATCTGCGACTACGACCTTTGGCCTGTGTATATTCTGTGAGTAAAGGCGACTTCTGTTCGATTATGTTCCCTGATGCGGTCCATAGTGGGTTTATGTTCTACATACCGAGTACTCCACCCTCAAACTACCTTACCCTCTTACTTCGGGACTATGGGTAACTGGTAATCAGTCTGCGCGCCCTGACGACTCGCTGAAACGCACGTCTAGGTTTAGCACCTTCCAAACCAACTTATTGACTATCCCGCCTCAGGCATTGGGCATCGTCACCATGTTCTTGATCACACTGTTATCCGAATCGGTTGGAGAACGTGCCATGGTGGCGATGACCCAAGATTTTTGGGCGCTTCCGTTCCTGATAGCCCTATATGCGCTTCCATCGAGCAATCCCTGGATATTTTATGCAAGTAGTCGTACCCTCTTCTCTGAAGTGACTGACGGTTCGATAGGGAGTACTTACTGGACTCTTATCATATCCGTATGTCATTCTCATCATTCGCATCTAGTAGTCGAGTCATCTCGTTTCGTCAGGTGTACACACCCAATTCAAGTACGTGCTTTGCTTTGATTTGCAGAGGGAAAAAATTGTACATGCCAAACTATAGGTCGGATGGTGTTCGACAAATGCTGGTGCAGTAGCCAGTCGAACCGTCAACGCGTCACTATATAACATGTGCGTCGACGGCATACTCCCAAGGTTTCGGATGATAAACTAGACTCTCCGCAGGTTCGTGCAGGCAGGTGGTATTGTTGCTGCTCAGATATATGTCGCCAGCGATGCGCCTCGATGTGCGATTCTTTCTTCATGAGAACCGCGAACCAGCACTGATATGCAAGTGCACAGATGAACGCGGAAACCAACACCTGATCATAATTTGTTCTGTCAACGTATTCGTGTTGTACCCAGGCACCAAGCTCTATTATATCTGGCGGAACCGCCAGCGTGCCAGGATCTGGGACGGGATGACAACAGATGTCAGTACCTCAGAGATCTTGCTACATGACTCCGCGGGACTGATGTGGTTTTCTAGGAGAAAGCCACATATTTGAAAACGACCACCGACGTTGGGAATAGACGACTCGATTTTAGGTTCGCACATTGAGTGCGGATACGAATTTATTTATCCATATTTGTATCTGAGCTCTATTACGTAACATAAGGTTGCCGCAACGCCTAAAAGGCAGAATCACTTACCACAACAACAGGTCTGCGTCAGAGTAGTGACAAGGTATTGTTTTCCATTTTGCCACTCGGATCCGGGTCAGTGGTCCAATCTGCGCTAACAGCTATTGGGGAAATGGAGCGTCGTCTTCAAATTCACTTTTTTACAATGGGGTATATAAAGAGGGCAGTGCACACCCATCGCCAGAGTCACCCCAGTTTTTCCGCCCAATCATCTCTTGCTGCTCTCGCGTAGCTAGTATAAAACCCTGCGAAGGTGGAATACCTAATCGAACTGAAGATATACACAACGCGGATGGCCTCCAAGGTGCGGATTCTCTGCTCATCGGATGCCCGTGTAGTCTGCGAGCAAGGTAGAGAGGATCGGGTCGGCGTATCGAACTGTGATCATGTCATGGAGCGCGGCGTGCCATCGCCAATGTCGCCTGTTGAATGATGTTACAACCGGTTTATTGCTGATGGTACGCCGGTGGCCGGAACCGCTGACGGAATGTAACAGAGGTCTGAGTCGATGACCACATATCAGCCGCATATACGGGCCCGTGCGTAAATTGTGCATTTCATATCCACGTTCCCCTATCAAGAAAACGGATGATAATGTGCTGTGCAGACAGAAAAATGGGATAGGAGTAACGGTGATCGCGGAACGTCACGAACCGCCGAATGCATCCGAGTCGAACGTACGTTTGCTGGTCGTTCGATTTCGTCCAACGAGACGTTATACGACCCACACGCACGCGCGGATTCATGTCACTTTCATCCTTCCCCGCGTCGATCTTCCTCGTTCTCCTCGCTCTCGCCACCCGTCCAGGGGTCGCACAGACTCACCAGCATGAGAATGCCTCCTATTACTATTGGCTGACGCCTGGACGGATCGTGGGGATCGCTATCGGTCCGTGTCTCGCTTTTTTTTTCTTCGGTGTAGCCAAGAAGCACCCGAGGTTGAAGGTACTGACCACTGGTTCGCACAGGTGGCGTCGCATTACTCCTCGTCCTCGTCGCCCTTCTCGTCCTGGTCTGTCGGCGCTGTCGCCGGACCAAATCAACGACCACTGTGAGGTCACATGCCAGCCAAAACGTCGTCCAGCAACAAACCGCGCCCATATCATGGCGGGAGACGCACCCCGTGCAGCTCGCGCAGACGACGTATCCATACTATGTGCCCGGTGGGCCCGCGGGTGAGCCCAACCTAGGGTGGTGCTATCCTGTGCCGCCGCAGGGTACTCCGCCGTTCGACCCGACCAAGTGGACCACATATCAAGCGCCGAGAGGCGTACCTTCAGAACAGGGGCCGAGTAACATGCCGATGGGCGAAGCGCAGAGGACCCCACACCCAGTGCTTGTCCCGGATCCCGTACCTGCGAGTCAGGTGCCGAGCACAACTGCAGGGGAAGTTCAGGAGCCCACGCCCTCCATGATGCGAAGAAATGTGAGCGGGGAAGCACAAGGTGCCGCACCCTCGGGCCAGAGACAAGGCACTTGTTCTTCGGTTCCAGAACCGGAGCAAGGCTATCCCCTTCCCCTTGCTCCTGCGCGACACGTAACGAGGACCTCGGGCGGTGGCAGCATCCAAAGTCCACCACCCTACACCCCGGTGAGTATTTCTTCCTTCTTTTTGGTCTCGCAAGTTCAAGAGTTTGTCTCACACCGCGGTAACTATCTTCTTGAAGCCTACCGAACCCTCGGATCCTCCAGTTGCATATACCGCGCGGTAGGGAAATAATCTGAGCGGCCATAAATAAATCGCGGTGCATGTGAGCTGCATTCTTCACAGAACCTAACCTAAACTTACCTCCTGTTTGATCGACACATCCTGTGCGACAGTGTGGGATGTTGCTTTACTAATCGCCGCCGTTGCACTCTCGTCTCCTCCTGCCTGCAGTCAGATGACCTTTTGATTTTTTTTTCATATCTATTTGGGTGACACTTTCTTTCTCCTGTTTGGTTTGATCTCTTAAAGTAGTCTGTGAACCAAAGTTGAGACTTGCGGTCAAACATGCGCATGGATCTCAAAAAGTACCATCATTACCTGCTGTTATTTTGGTCTTATCGTCGTACTGTACCTTGCTTCCAAGATCCGACAATTTAGTTCGCACATCGCGAAGTGCCTGACTAAACCACTCAAAGTCTAATATGCCCGTGTTGAGCAACGATGTCCTGGGGTCAATGGTTAGAATCTATGCCCGTTTGGGAAACGGGCGCCAGGATGACGGAGAATGCATGTGATATTCTGATATTGGGAAGCAGAACATACCATATGTCCGTGCGAGGTGACATTGCGTGGGCAGTGCGATACGGTTGCGATCACTATCGGTGAGACGGCGCCCACCCCTAGTACACGCAGCCAACGCTACCCCGAGGACGTGAGCAGAAAAAAAAGGGGTTCATCACGAACACTGGAACTGACACGCGGGACCAACCATGAAGCGGAAGCGAGATCCGACGTGTGAATATGGGACGCTGCTTCGGGGACATACGGATGAGCGTCGGGCTCTTTTGGGACGAATGCGCGCGCACGCCGATTCGACCGGCTGCACCTGAAGACGGTCCTTTTTCGTGCAGAGTAGGGCCCGAACAAACGCCGCCGTAGACTTGAGGGATAAATCGGAACGGGAAGGTACGTGTTCGGAACGTCGTAATGTCCCCAGGGTTCGGAAGGGGGTGGGGTGGTCGGGCGCGCGAGTCTGTAGTACGTCATTGTCAGTAGGCGCACGTCTGTCGAGGATTGAGAATGTCACTAATCATAATAAAACGAGACGACGACTCCATGACGCCGCTTGTCAGGCTTGACCGTCAGAGGGAACTTCGAGATGGACAGATATCGCGCCGATCGCGCCGGAGACTTTGACTACATTTAATCGTGGCCTCTGTCGTGGAGACTATTGGGAGGAGCCTATCGACAGACTGTGATCGTCGGAAAAACATTGAACCACCGGCCCGCCGCTGACCGTGACTCCGTGAGAACCTCCGAGTCAGAGCCACTGGCTCAGCAACGTACAACGACCGTGACGGTCTTCCCTTCGGTGGTACGTACGAAACCCCGAGATCGTAGGGAACCTGCGATTCATCTGATTCTTTGTCTAGAGCCTTTGTTCTGTTCCGAGCGGGCGGACTCTGGCACCAACCTGTGCGCGATAAAGGGAGTCCTGACCCCTGCAGGGAACAAGGTCCTTTCGATTGGGATACGATGAACAGGATAGGACGAAACGAGGAAGTGGCACATGCCAGTACCGTGACCTCCTCGCCACTTTCCGTCTCTTCTGTTCTCTTCCGCATCGGGGGGCGTTTTCATAATCGACGGCATCCAAGACGTCGCGTCGCTTGTCCTTTCACAATTTGTACTGCTGTTCCGAACGCACACGATCGCTCCAATGCCACGCCGGCCCTTGGCATAAGGGAGAAATAAACAGGCTTCCATGTCACGTCCCCAATCGATCAGCGGCTTGGCACGTCCGATGATACTTATCTACACGGACAGCCACCGTGGCAGATGGCCTCGAGGAAGGGGGTTTATCAGAAGCCCCGTTACGAACGTGAGTTCTCCACCAACGTCCACTCGCCGATGACTTTCTCGCCCTCTTGGCCTTGTTGTGCACCCATCGTATGGAGTCCAATGACGAGGTCCTGACCCCAGAACCAAGCGCGCCAAGACCTGCCTTTGGTGTGTGCTCCAACTTAAATGATGGTAGAGCGCTCCGATATGATATGCCACACAGAGATGTTCCACCGTGAACTGACGAGGCGTAACCCCGATCATGGAGGTCGTTTACAATATACATATGTGAACCGGGATCAAGCGCTAGAACGCGGTCACGTTAAGGGTATGTAAGGCCTAGGGTCCACAGCCCATTACGTGCCCCCTCTCCCCTAGCACGTGCCCGCACCACATGGATCATGCCACCATAGTCGCACGCGCTGCCTCGTCCCCCCTTTTTTCATTTTCATTTTCAATTTCCCCCCCTTCTTCTTGGACGCACCACAGCTTGGAAGGCGAGTCGTCCGCATTGATGCTTGTTCGTTGGTTCATATATCCAGACTCGGATCTCGAGGCGTGTGTGTGTGTCGCATTTTCCTCTCGTCTTGCAATTGCTCTTCTCCGGACGTCCGAGGGTGTGACCAAGGATTAAAGTGGTAAAGCCGGGCCGGGATCAAGGGCCGCTCCCGCTGCATGTGACAAGATCATATCACGCGCGTGTTTTTCTGCCGGTAAGTTGGGTCGCCGGAGTCATTTGCGTATCAAGGTGGTTCGCGCCACTGGCATGGGCGGGCCACATTACGGAACGAGCCCTTGCCGCTAAATCGTATGGTAACCGTGCCCTCGTCGCCCGTATGTAAGAGCCCCCCAAACACGGAAACAGGACACCCATTGTGGAGTGGGCGAGAACAATAATGTGGGTGTGTGACAAAGGAACTTTGTGCCCTGAGACGACATAATTTTTTTTCACAAGGTCCGGAGGCCCGGGACGGGTTCACGGATGGAATGGAAGAGCGATTTGAAAGACGATTATGAATCAGATGGCATCGCTCCGTGCACAACAGCGCGTGGACGTGGGTTTGGAGGATGCACCGCGGTATGAGAGGAGCTACATGACTGAGGCGTATATTAGGCATAATCGCTGACATGTACAAAAAAAAGTCTCCGAGGATAGAGATTTTCCAAGATCCACCCGCGAGGCTCAGGGACTGGAGAACCCTCGGTCCAGGGACTCATTTAGTAGATACTCTGAACTCTGCAAAAATAAGATATTAAATAGGCTACTCGGATTGTGTCAGAAAAGTCGCGGGGGACGAATGTCCTGAAATATCTCGAGGGGGGAGCGGGAACCAACGGACATTCTTCGACACGGTGGCTTTGCAAGAGTAAGGTGGCATTGTGGTTTTTCCAAATCGAGGTGGTACTATCAGTCGGAAGTGTAGGATGTACCAATGACCCTGATCCACGGCGAAGAAGTGCACGCGCGGGAAGACCGGAGACAGAGACTTGTGTTTGCGGTCTTGTCTTGCCACCCAGAAGACCGGGCGTGGCATTTTGCCGACCGCCGAGTTGAGGGAGGGCACAGCTCGTCATCACGCATCAAACGAGTCGTCCATCAGCAGGGCGGTGAGCACTCCGCCAGGGGAGGAGGAGACGACAGTACGTCGGGCGGATAAAAATACAAGGCTACAACATAAATAAGCTAGTGAAGGGGAAGGAGGCTATTATTTTTGGTGCAATGAGATAAAAATGAGGTTCATAAAGCGATCCTTGACGTCGCTTGGGAGGACGCGTCTGGATCAGGCACGAGGAAGAGGCGGCCGGTTTGAAAGGTTCGATCGGCAGGCCCGAGTGGGTGGGAGGAGGACGGGAGGCCGGCTGAGTCAGCAGCGTGGGGAGAGCGTCTGCTGCGGAGAAGCGATGCAAGGGAGTGGGAAGACGGACAAACAAGGACAGCTGACCCCAGGTCGTCGTTCTTTCCCGAAAAGGGAAGAGGGGATCGCGATCTGGAAACCCGGATCTGGGCTGAATCTGATGAGCGCCGTTTGGAGTTGTTGCGTTCGGCACCCGGTCGCGGAATAATTACATGCTGCCAGTGGAAAGATACAAACTTGAAAGACCCGCTCCCAAACGACTCCCATCCTTCTTCCTCTTCCAAGCCGACCACCACCACAGAACCAGCGTCCCCTCGTTTCTCGTTGCAATGGGCAGGAGAAAGATCGAAATTCAACCCATCACCGTACGTCCCGCTTCCCCGCCAAGAGCGACTATTCTCGCTTCCTCCGCCCTCTCCAATTTTACCCCCTCCTCGCTCCATCTTTGACTCGCATTCGCTAACCACCTCTTATACATAGCACGAGCGTAATCGCTCAGTCACTTTTTTAAAGGTAGCATTTCGGCTATTTTTGTTCCCTCCCGGCTTGGCACTTATATTATTATCATCTTCTCCGTAGCGCAAGAACGGTCTCTTCAAGAAAGCATACGAGCTCGGTGTCCTCTGCTCCGTCGACGTCGCTGTCATCATATTCGGTGCGTCCCCATTCTCTCTCTTCGCCCTCCATCTCACCGCCACATTCGTCCAGAGGAACGGGCCGGCCACAACTTGAAGCTCTACCAATACTGCTCTGGTGATATCCAGGACATCGTACAACGCCACATCAGAGTACGTCGTTGACCCCCACCGCCCCACCCCTGCTTGACCTTGCCCAGTACGACGGTGAAAAGGACACCCGCACCCCTCACGACTTTGCCAACAACTCAAACCCCAAAGTCGACGACGCTGCCGATGGCGACGACGACGACGTGGACGATGACGACCCCGACTCAAACCCCCGCGGCGCAAGCAAAAAGGGCCGTCCGGATACCAAGCTGAAACAAGATTATGGCAGCAACACCAAACTCGCTCCCCAAGGAGATTTAACGCTAAACGTCGACGTTTGTACCGGTACTTTGCATCACTGTCATCTGCTCACTGTCCGGTGACAGGTAAACGATTACCCGCTCCATCGACCTATGACCATTCCCCAACCACCCATTCCCCTTCACTCCTCTCAACTGCCATCCGCGAGTGGCGTTTCTTCTCTTCCTATCTCAACGGAACGTCATACCACTTCTGGTTGGTCACTCTCTACCAATAGTCGACCTAGTTCTCAAAAGCAACCCCGTCTAGCACCTAACGTTGGCGCAGGTAATAGCACAAAGCTCACACCCGACGATTCCCTGTATAACGGCTACCTCCCATCCCCTACCTCTGCCCATACGCCGAACAATTATCGACAAAATGGGCAGGCTTCACACCAAGTGTCCTACAATTATCAGCAGCCATTTATTCCTTCATCGTCCTTTGACTTCCCGTCATCGTCGAGAGGAACTACACTGACCAGGACTGCTGGATACAATCAACGAACATCTAGTTACCACCAGGATCCCCAGATCCATGGGATGTATCAACAGCTGATGCGACACAATCTGCCCCCCGGGCAACCACCAAACGGTGCCAGCTCACGCACTCAACAGTCTCCAGACATACTCTCGGCATTTCTGGACAACAACGACGACCACAGACAACCGCCAACGCACGCTTCCCAGTTCGCTCCATTAGACTGGCCTTCACATGCATCGTCTCAAACGCAACCACAAGCACCGCCGCCACCGCAGCAGGAATCAGGTGAATAAGACCCGTCCGCTTCTGATCGCACGCCACTCACTCGTGTACAGGTCCCTCTGGAGAGACGACCTGGCTGGATTTCCTGCCCCATAATGCCCCACAACCTGGCGGACAACAGCTGGGCATGTCCCTCCCGCTCACCAACGGACGAGACTCGTTGTCGTGGGAGCGTGATAGGGAGATACAGCACTACGCACCCTCAGAACGCGGAGGTGTGCATATGGACAAGAACCTGGCGAATAGAACAGGGCTCATCTCACCACCTTCGCGTAAGCGACCCCGAGCAGACTCTGCTGCCGAGGACAGCCGACGACCTTCACCGATCACGCGGGGTAAAGCAGGCATTGGCCATGACCTGCTTGATCTAAACGGAGATGGGCGAGCGCCCGGCATAAAAGAAGAATAGCGCATTGAAATTCGCGTCTTCCGTCATTCTCGTCCACTCCATTTTTAAAACGCGATGGACTATCGACGATCCTCGTTCGCTTTTATTTGCTTTCTTTTCGGAATATTTGAATATTAGAGCTGAGATTATGTTTATGCTGTCGAAAGCGCGTATGTGTACTATAGGGAACGCAAGGACTTTTATTTCGTCATAACATGGCCAATCAATCCGTTACCTCGAGGAAGACTTGACAACGAACGAACCAAAAAAAAGGCCATGTGCATTGCCAAACGCAAACGGAGCAACAATAAACCCACGGTCAGACTAGAGCATAAAAAGTTTCCAGAGCGGTGGTCACTAACGAGGATGGGCGTCGTCAGGCTGTTCGGTCTAACCGTTTTAACTCGTTCTTTTTATTTATCCTCTACAGCCACTCTGACGCGATCGTGATGACCCAGCCGGGTTCGCCAGGATCCCCAGTCACGTCGGTCGGTGCTGGCCGGACGCCGCCGTCGTGTCGTCCTTTAATCACTGATCAACTTCGTGACCCGAAATTTGAGTCCGGACTGCGGTTCCACCCACGGTCATATCGCACGCCCATTTCTCGTGTGATCCGGCTGAAAGAACTTTGAAAAGTTTTTGACAGTCCCGGGTTCTAGTGTAGTTATCTATCGGCGTTTGTTGGCGAACGAAATGGGTCTAGTCCAATTCCTCCGAGTTCGTGGCACGTTGATTGAACGTTGAATCTTGATGCGGCAGGTGTCGCGACGCTGGTAAGTTGCGAATTGTATCATTTCGTTCTCGATTCTCGCGTTACGCCAGACTGGAATCTGTTTGACAAGTGTAGTGCGTATGGGCCTATGCCCTTTCTAGTCGAACCCCGGGATGCCGTAGACTCTGGCAGTGCGGTCGGCGCTTCGTGACAACATTCTTGTGGAGCGTCCGTGGTGGCGTCGAGCCTGTGCATGCACGCGCATACGAAGGCGTCCCGGACTGTCTTCTTTTCCGTACAAACGCCTCTTGATCATTGTCTCGACTCGGAAAGCACGGGAGGGGGACGATGGTAGAGTGGTGGATTTACTGGACGTTGGCGGGATTCCCCAACACTGCCTAGGAGCGAACTCGCGCCGACTCGGACGAAGATGGACAATCCGGGCGTCTGGACATGCACTGCATTCTGCGCGCCGTTATGCAACTCGGGTTCAGCGCTCCCCATTGTCACTCCACATCATTCCTGTCATGCACCCATGTGCGCACGACGTGGACGCCACCAACCTAAAGGCATCGTGCCGTTGGGGGCGCCCAACCACTCCTTGAGTATCGGAAAATGACTCGAAGTTCTTCCTCTTCCCCTTTCCTGGCCTTAGCGCCCCCCCTGGTATGTTCCGACCGACTACGTTTGGGTAATCCAACAGTGACTCGGAAACTATCGGAGAGTGAGTCAAGTTTCTTGGCACTCTGCTCCCCTCGTGCCTATCATGCGCAGCATGTGCACGCCACCAAGGCTGCCTTTTGGGTTCATGCAACGACGCTTTCGCCAGGGATCAATATCAATATTAACTGCGATCATCGGAACGACGTTGGTCCGTTACTACTCCGTACAATCACCAACAACCAGTCCGATGACGATAACCAATCCAACAATACGGCATGTTCGGGTCGAATGGCTCTATCGCTCGTCCATGATATTGTTTGTGGCATGCCTTCCGAGCGGTCGCGAATAGAAGGCCGGCAAACTGCTTTCGAAAATGAAGAGAAGAACCGTTTTCCGTTCGCCGACCGGCGATTCTAACGCGTCCCATTGTCGACTTTTTCGTGAACAAAAGGGACGCACTTTGTCCGTCGGAGCGCACTATCTCCACCAGGCTTAGCCAGGGGGGGTGGACAAAGTAAAGTTATGCCAACGAAACGAACCCGCATATGGCACTATGAACGACGGACGTCATGGTTTGTATTCAGGGGATTGGGGGGCAAGAGAAGAAGGGGCGAGAAGAAGAAAAAAGGTCATGTGGACGCTGGTTCGCGGTATTCGCTTGTCGGAATCGCTCAGGTTGGCGTTAGGCACTACAAGTCCATGACGGATATGGCTGTTTGATTGTATAGGTGGGATCGATTACCATGGATGCGGCGTCGGAGAGCCTAACCAGGTTTATAGCATGCTGTGCAGGCGTGGGCTCATCATGATGCCGACTTTTTGCTTATGATAATTCGGGACGAGGAAGGTAACCGACTTTTTCTTCTTCTTTTCAAACGCGATATTATTTTTTTGGTTACAGTGCCAGTGGGTGGCAATAGAGCCCTGTCGTCAGATTGTGCGACTCGGAAGAACCGCAAGCGTCGATGAGAACGTTACAATTTAATTGCCGTAGGCCAATGAACCCCCGTTTCCTCCCGTTTACAAATTAGCCCACATGCTCACATCTTAATGGTTAGTACATGCATCTCATCCAGAAATAGAGCATGACGGCGTCATTAAAATTTTGCAAATAGGCATCATGGATTATCGCCGTTTGTCGGTTGTCCGACGTGATCTCAAGAACCCTGAAAGATCGCATATTGATTCTTGTCTGCCGGCTCATGCATACAAGTGTGTCGTCAGGAGTTCCATCCTGGACCTACATCAAGCATTATTCGAGTGATTGGTGTAACACCCTACCAATTCCGACTCGTATTGAGCAACTACTTCAAAGTACTTTTGATTTCCACTTCAGACATGGTTCAGCATTATAATGGTGGACCGTAGAGTTGGCAGGTAAAGCATGCGTATATGTGTACAGGTTGTAAAGAGAGAAGAGGTTAACCTTGACTTTTGCACACATTCATTGACAGCTACCCGAATTGATCTCAGTGTTTTACAGGGTCCCACGACATTATGCGTTTTGCTGGTCTTTCTCAGCTGATGGTGCACTCAGAGAATGGTGACTCGTCTGGCAGACCTGAGACCTCTCCCGCCCTCTTCATTAGTATTGCAAGACCACCGCTACGATATCGTGCACGGTTATACAGCAATCATTCATGACTGTATATCCTGCAGTATTCACCTACAATAACTACCGTAAAATTTTGCAAGAAATCTACTCTGACGGCTCACCTCGTTACCCTCTCCCTCGCCTCGCTCACTCTCATCACTCTTTACCATCACTATCATCTGTAAAGCTAACCAACATGCTAGTTTGGCCTCACAGAGCAGATCGGACATTCGAGCCAGGTTCGCATTCTCACCGAGGCTCAGGGACGTCAAATCCATTGTCCCAACGACAAGGTTATTGGAATTGACGCGCCGTTGCATCAGCCTCGTTTTCGAGATCCTGGGTGGTATTCCGTTTCTATCCACTTTCGTGTCGTCGCGAGCATATTAGAAACGGACTGCCACCTTTGACGTTCAACGTGATGGCTGTGTCCAATGATAACGTTTACAGTCTCCTCACGATCTCTTGCAAGTCGACACAAACGTCTCCGACGTCCACGTATTCAACCCACGCCTAAACACTCGAGACCGCGACCTGCATTCCTCAACATCCGCCTGCGCCACATGCGATAAGTCGACGTACGTCGTCGTCAAAAACGCCCTGACAAACACCGAATCGACGCCCTGCCTCTCTGGGAGATAAAACTGGATCGGATCCATTCCAAAAGCACCGTATCCAGACGGAAACACAAATGGTCCATCTTCTTTCCGCCCAAAGAGGAGCGCGGTCGTTGTCGGTCCTTGTGGATGGTACCACGCCTGCACGCGGCGTTCGTGTGACGAAAAAAAAAAAGATGCGAACGTACCTGAATCGAATAGTCGGACGGATCGGGATGGGAGAGGTACAGAAACAGGTCCACGTCCGAGTGATTTTCCAACGTGAGACAATAATCCCCGTCGGGATCCGTGATTTCAGTCGTCTGAGTGTCCACACCACCATGCGACATACACCCCCGTAACAAGTCCTCGCCGACTGGTACGTACTCGTTTCCGACTCTTCCGAACCGGTTCAATCGCGTCGTTATTCGGTGGCCTGAGAAAGCGGACGCGCCGGCGTCTTCTGGGTGGTACAGAGAAGCGTGAAAGTTGGCGATCACGTCGAGGGCGTCGGGTATCCGTCGGTCGGTAGCGGCGAACCGGATTACGTGATCCGAGTACGTGGACAGGAAGGGGTCGAAACGTTCCAGTTCCCATTAGGAACCGTTGCGTCTCGAGGCGACGTCTGCGTACGTCTCCGCGGGGGACGATGGCCACGCGAACGAGGAAGTTTGTGAGATCAACGGACGGATGAACCCGCTTGAACGTGGGGGAGCCTCGACGACACATATGCCCTTGTGTCGTCGGCGACGCCGAGACGCGTGTCCTCGAGTCTGGTCCCAAATGGGCGAACCTTACTCGCCTTGAGGACGAACGTGCCCGACTTCGATTAGAAGGTATGGGTATGTTGTTGCATATTCGGATAGCACTAACGATTTCTTGATCTACATCATAGCAAAGTGACGGTGTGCGGTCGTACAGCCACTAGATTACTTACATAATCATGGTTTACTTACAGTTCGAGTGCGGTAGTTTTACATAAGTGTTTCTACCAAGTGAGCCACTGTGTCGTCTTCAAGACTACTCCTCCCTATACTGTTTCAAGATGGTAAACACGGTGTCCTATGGTATGTCGTGGATGCTGCCAGCCGTGACGAAGAGGTTTCCTTTATTTCGAAAGACCTTGAACGTGGGTCTCCCGTTGCGAAGCATGTTGACGCTGAAAAGCAACCGGTTCTTGTTCGTTCCCTCGCACTGAGGGCGTTGTTTTCCATCGAGATCCAGAGAGTCAAACAAGGTGGCATCATGGGTACTACGAAGGCGCAAGGATTCTATGAGGGCCCTCCAATGCGAACTTGTCCGGACAAGATACAGCAAGTAAAATGTGAGATTTCATGGCCTTGTGTCGAAAACTAGGTTGTATCACGGTTTGTGCAGCCCAAGAGAACGACACAATGTTTTGATAGAGATCCGCAGGCGGGGGAAGTGGGTACTCTGGGAGAGCCCTAGCACGCAGCGTCCCTCGCTGGCCTCGTGAAAGGCCACCCGAAAAGCAACTGTCAAACATGGTAATCTACAGCGCGTCATTACAGAGTGAATGACGCCGATGAAAAACGATATCATCCGACTTTTCATAGGCAAGTTCACGCAGCTTCGCATCGATCGCGCTATGAATGCCAAAGCTCCTCTCCGTCGTCTCCGATCGTTTGGATAACATGTGGACAAAGCTCTTCGATCTTGCCGCTCTCCGTGACCCATCCCTCGGGTGCACGAAGCTTCCGTCCATGACCAGCGAAAAGATCGTCCCGGTGGATATCCACGTTATGAAGGAGAAATCTGTCAAACTCGTGGGATATCGCTCGTTCCGTCGCCTGCTCGTCTGCGGGAAAGTCGATGCGCGAACGAAGGACGCCGAGCACGTCGATGAGATACTGGATAAACTTGGTTCCGTCGTTTCTGCATCCAGGGAGGCCGCCTAAATTGGGGTCATCGACGGTGACGCAAAAATGCGTGGAATAAAGAAGTTTTAAATCGATCAACACCTCGGCCGACGCTCGCGATCGACGTGCCTAGTAGGGTATTTGACTTGTTCGTGGGGTGGTCGGACTGGGTGCAGGACGACACATGGAACACAATTGTGGCGGCCATGCCGGCACTGTAGATGGCATATGTGTCGCAGCTGCAGGAGGCAATCGTCAAATGCAAAGCGGAGGGACACGGGAGGTGCAGATCCGGTTGCTCAGCTTGCGAACGTGTGCCTTTTTTGGCGGTCTTGGCTGTTTTATCACGCTTGCCTTGTTGGAAACATGTGTATCTGAAAGTAGACAGTTGGTGCCCATGAAGCATCCGCCTTTATGTGAACACCGTGCTAAGCTAACGCCAGGTACAGAATTGCTAACGAACTACCATGGCTGGGAGAGTGGGCTTGGTACGTGACTGTGAAACAAAAGGCTTGAACAAACACCAGACTCCGCAGGGGTCATATTTCTATTCAAACTTGCACTTTCTCGTGTTTTCCATGAGCTCATCTGCTTCAACCACTCGACGTGATCACCACAAGACAGAAACAGCGCTCTCACTCTCCTCTGCGTGGCAACAGTCGACACATGGATACAGATTGATAAAGGGAACGTAACCGCCGACGTTTCGAGGTCACGCAGAGTTGCTCGTGCGTCATGTGTCAGAAACAGGACAACGATCGTACCCGCGAACGCAAAGTGTCGTGCGAATTGAAGCCGGGGTAGAGGTCGCAGCATGGTACGGTTTGTCAACGCCCTTTGCTCGAGTATCGGATGATTCGGATCACTAACCTCCAAAGGAGTCCGGCATAAAGACCTCGAGATGCCGTCTTTGTCAGAGTCTTGTTCAACCGGTTCTGGGCGTCCGGCAGCCTAGCGATTCCACTACCAGTCGAGGCCAAGCTCTCACTCGTATGAACCAAGTGGCTGTTGTCAACGTCCACAATCCCGTTCGCAGCCTTGACTGGGGACAGTGCAAGTTGAAACACAACGAGTGGAAGAGGGATAGGGACGGGAAACGGTGTATTTGACAGGGAAAAAGGAGTGTCTTTGTGTCAAGCGTCTGCCACGTTGACGACGCATTCATCTTGTCAGGTGAAACTCAAGGTTCACAAGGGCCAAGGACTAGGAGTTGTTGCAGTTCCTGGGTGTTCGTCGGTTGTACGGGAGTAAAACATTGAGTTTGGAAAGTTTCTCGATTTGTCCAACAGCCCGCGGACCGATACATACTCAACTGCAAGTAAAAGTCCGTGCTTGAGCCACGCATCTCAGTCACTGCCATCTCATGCGAGAAGTGAGTGTTGTTAAATACAAATCCTTGGTTTTTTTAATATCGTTTCAGTCATCGAACTAGCGCTTAGCCGGGAACCAGAGGATCTACGACCATGCGGCCAGTTATGGATACCAGAGCCAGTCTTCGTCCCAGAAGCGAGCAGCCTTGTTGAAGAAAGGACTCTTACGGAGCACTGCGGATGAACTGGAGATCTTTGCAGAAATCGACGAAGACATCGACGGACTCATAACCAAACTCGAAAAGACATCGCCCTCTTTGCTGACTGTCATGAGGCCTACCGTAGAAGAGATCGAGCAGTGCATTCGTTTCGCCACGGCCGCTGGTTTCAGTTGTCCGTTATGCAAGTTCCGTCCGTTGATGTAGGCTTCGCACCATGTACATTTCAAGCACGGACTTCGTCTAGAAGTTGTCAGGCATACGAGACGCCAAGATATTTTGGCAGCCGCCGGTCGGTTCGTCCAGTCTTTTTTTTTGTTCACTTTCAGATGCCTCACGACATATACAGATACGACAATTTGATTGAGTAGTACTCTGCTGCTGAACTAAAAGTGATGTGACCTGTGCTTACGCTGTTTAAATTGCCATAGACAAGATCTCAGTCGCTCTTGCAGCATTTCAAAACACGTCCGTCAAGGAATTCCTTTGGCTTTTGGAGTCCGCGTAGGCGTGACGTGTACATCATGTCATATCAGCCTGGATACCTTCAAGATAGGTTAGAGGTGGCCAGTGTTGAGGATTACCGTAGGGATGCATCAAAAGGGCTGGGTTAGGTGGTGTCTCGAGCAAGGTGACGACGGCGCGTGCCTACATTTCGCGATGGTGTAGACAATGATGGCTGAGTCAAGAGATGGAGAGGAGAATGGTGGTGGTTTGGATTCACAGAGCGTGTTTGTGAGTAGTTACTATGAGGGAATCGGCTTGAACTTCAAGTTTTCTTGAACATCTAATTTTGGAACTTTGGTGTAACGGCGACACTTAGTATGACTTTCACCGTCAACCCACTGTGCACTCTCTAGACATTCCCGTAAGTGGTTACCAGGCAATGTTCAATCTGATTCAGCTGTATTCTATTCATGAGCAGGAACTTGGAATGTGTCCGATAAAGCCTTACGGGATGCCCAGCCTACCCAGCTCGGCCATTGATTTCAAGATTGGTCGCCCTGGCCACCTATCTTCACAACTGAGGTTAAATGGCGGGTTGAGCAAGAGAGGTGACGATATATGTAGTAAATATTCGCGGGCCTTGGCCTCGTGTTCAAGTTGAACCTCGGGCGCTAAAGGAGAGCGGAGCCCTGGTGGTAACCGTATTTCGCCTCGCTTAAAGATGTCTGACACTTTCAGGTCTCACCCTTCTCGATGTCCTCAGAATTCGATATCATCTTCGCTGGAGGTACGCCACCCGTGATCCATGTCATTTGCGAACACTCATTTTTCTTAACACAGGTGGGACCACTGCATGTGTCGTCGCAGGGCGGCTGATTGCCGCCGACCCTTCCCTCAAGATACTCATTGTCGAGAGAGGTCAACATACCCGTGATCTCCCTATCCACGTCCAACCTTGCCGGTTTCTCGAAAACCTCGCTCCTGCCAGTACCACCGTATCTGTCTATGCCGCCAAACCGACAGACGAGTTGAATAGACGTCCTTTCGGAATAACCGTTGGAAAATGCGTGGGTGGCGGTTCTGCTGTAAACTGTGAGTGGCCATCGGCGTTGTATTCCGTACACTCGTTTCCCCTTCACAGTCATGGGGTACGTGCGCGGAGCTGCTTCCGATTATGATGATTGGGCAGCATTCGGAAACGAGGGTTGGAGTTTTGACAAATTGATCCCCTTGATCAAGAAGGTAATTGCAAGCATGACGACCAAAGCTCATTCTGACGTTTTTCGCTGGATGAAAATTTTAGATTGAGACGTTTAATCCCAAAGCAGATCAATCAACTCATGGATATGACGGGCCTGTCCAGATTTCTCCTCCTCAACCAGGTCTTGCGATGATCGGACAGCAATTCTTGGATGTAGGAAGAGAATATGATCATCACCGTCCTCAGGTCGATGATTGCAATGACTTTATGACTGCAAACGCGTATAGTGTGAGTGTTTTTCGTTTCTATCACCAGACTACTGAGGTTAAATCACTCAACTCAGCTATCGAACAAGTAAGCAACTCGTGTACAATGACGAGACACGTTATGATATCAACTAATACATTGTTCAACAAGATACGTTGATCCCAACACGGGGAGACGGTCTGATGCTGCTTCCGCGTATCTATACCCACATGCACAAAATCCGAATTTGGAAATTCGGGTGGGGATGTGCGTCAAGCGCATCATTATCGAGTGAGTATAATGGAACCCCATACACATTATTATCATTTTATCAACTAAACACAGGGATGGACGCGCAGTCGGCGTCGAATATACTACTGACGAAAGATCATCTTCAGAAAGCACTGCTGACATGGTTACTGCGACGGCCTCAAAATTGGTCGTCGTGTCTGCTGGTACAATGGGATCTCCGGCAATTTTGGAAAGATCTGGGATCGGTAACCGGTCTATCCTGAACAACAGCAAAGTTCCTGTCAAAGTCGACTTGCCAGGTGTCGGAGAAAATTATAAAGGTATCTATATGATGTTGTATGTTTCCCGATGGTTAAACAAAGCTCGCTCTGTAGACCACCTCGCAGGCATTTCACTGTTCCATGTAGCAGACGACTCTGTCACGCTGGATGATGTCTGGAGCGATCCGGGAGAAATATCAGGTGAGAATGAAACAAAACCATCAGAGCTGTGTATGAACATCAATCTAAGCGAGGTTGGCGGAATGGCAAGACAACGGAAAGGGGAAGATATCATCCAAGTCCGTTGCTGTGCTTTTGTCATTGTATCAAGAGTTGGTTAATGTTTGTTTGCAGCGGAGCTGATGCTTTGATGAAGTTCCGGCCAACGGCCTCTGAACTGGCATCCATTGGACCTGCGTTTCAGTCAAAGTGGGAAACCTTCTTTCAACACCAAACAGACAAGGCTGTGGCCATTGTGGCAGCGGCCATGGGGTAAACTCAATGCGCCTATAGAATTTGATGTGCATTCATTCTGATGTGCTCCTTAGCTATCTAGGCTATCCAATAATATCGCCTCCTTCTGGCAGGAAGTTTGTCAGCATGGGGTATTATCTTGTAAAGAAGTACAATGACTCTGCCGGGCTCTTATGCTCTGACGTTTTGGTTGACAGTTATATCCAGAGTCCGCTGGAAGCGTTCATATCACATCTGGGGAAAACACTAATGCACCACTGGCTTTTGATCCCCGCTTTTTTTTCGAGTACGTCCTGTATTTCTACCGTTTAACCCGGGTGTGATGGCTAACCTATAATATGCATGATTAGCGCTGGCGATATTGCATGCTTCACCATGCTGTACAAAAAAGCACGGGAAATTGCTAGGCGAATGCCTGCGTATAGAGGAGAGGCGGCTTTCTCTCATCCCCTCTTTGCAGCCGACAGCCCTGCGGCCTGCAGAGTAACAGACGGACCAGTGCCAATCAATGCACCGGACATCGTCTATTCCGCTGAAGATGATAAAGCAATAGTGGACTTTCATCGAAACGTTGGTGGGTCATTCGCGTGACAATAATATTACTCGGTCGACTGAGTTTCTGTTACAGTCCAAGCGACGTATCACTCGGCAAGTTCAAATTCTACATGTTTCGTTCGTTTGTATGTATTGTGCTAACAATCGGACACAGCTTGGGACCTGTGCCATGAAGCCCCGTGAACAAGGAGGGGTTGTGGATTCAAGACTGAACGTGTATGGCCTAAAAGGCCTCAAGGTTGCAGGTATAGTACATGGGCAGTCGTTTGCTAGCTCTCGGTTTGAAACGTTATGCTCGCAGACTTGTCCATTTGCCCCGCGAATGTCGGCAATGTACACATGTCTCTAAAGAGTGATAAAAAGTTGCTGACTAAACGATATTTTAACTGCAGAACACCTGTTCTACTGCCCTGTTGATCGGGGAGAAGGCAGCAGCCATCATCGCACGAGAACTTGAAGTGGAACTTGTCTAAGGAGTGATGAGTGTCAGAGGGGGTGATGAATGCGAGCAGCCGGCTTCGTATGTAGTACGCGTGTACACTCGAATTTATTACTTGGGCAAAGGTGGAACCTTACAGCGCTGTCGGCGGCATCAGCCTCGTTCGGGTCAACTTGAAGCTTCGGTGATGAGCTTTGGAAGTGGGCAACGTAATCCCGACCCGTAGACGTTCCCTGCGATCCACCGATGATATTTGTTCATCTCCGATATGTACGATTCATCCGTGGAAGTGGAAGTCTTGGGGCATTTCAATATACATGGGGTCATGCTGATGCTCAGCTTGCAATTCGTTCAAGCACTTCTTTTTTATGACCACAGCATTCTTGGAAGTAGACATGAACTAATGAAAATAAATCTGTGTAGGGTTAGAACGATAAACAGATACCTCTACTATACGATCAACGATCCCGCTCAATACCGCTACTCTCTCCAGTAGAACCTTCCAAGTAATCACTTGCTCGATATTCTGCACCTCTGGTAGGACATTTACAGCGATCGCGATCCCCCCAATCCGCGTAGGAAAGGGACAGGATTGAGCACGCAGGTCATTTCTGTTGCTTTCTAGAAGACAGCGTCAGCGACCTTTTGTTCATCCGCATCGACACCGCCTGCGAATCTGACGGACTTCCACAGGGCTCGGGCTCATCAGAAGTGTCCACACTCAGACCGCTATGGTCAGAGATCGCGTCGGATGACACAACGTGATAAAACAAAAGATCTCCATACCGCCGTTCTCCTACCTTGCCAACAACCCGCGGATGGTATCTCAAGCAGCTCCAATGACTTTGGTATCCCTGTAGGGTATGTCTCTCGACACAATCGTGACGAAATCGGTACGATCGTTCGTACGACTTAGTTTCGTCAACAGAGCAAAAAGTGGATGCACACACGAATAGAACACGTGATTCCCAACCCTTTGTTCGATATGATCATGGCATACATCCAGTACTTAGTACTGGAATCAAAAGCGATGCGGGTGTTCCTGGTCTCGCAGTCACAGGTCGTCGTCCACTAGCGATGGCCAGAATCATTCAATCATTGGGCACGTTCACTTGGCATGGTGCTCCACTCCTGTAGCTTTCGCCGAGGCACTGCGTCAGGCAGTACCGCACATGCACACGTCACCTGTACTCAGGGCAGAGCACGGGCGGTCAACCCGTGCAAAACTAGTACTCAGAGTCGTGGATCCGACGGGTTTCTACGTACTGGCAAGTGCCCGAGTCGTTTGTGCCTAATACGACTCGTCAAGTATTTGAACACACACTTTTGGGTCGTTTCAACTCGCTCCTTCCCATTCGTAAGAACACCGAAGAGTTCATCAACATTGTTTTGAATATTGAGTCTCAGAGGGCTTAGAATCGACTGATCCATTGGATCGACATGGAGAAATTGGAGTAACGGCGCGACAGGCCAAACAATCGTCTCCCAGAATGAAACCCCCGCCCTCTTTATTGTCGACTCAGAAAGTTCGGTGTACACGTTCGAGAGACCGAAACATGTCCGACGTTTTGTTCAACTGGCCAAGACGCGCGTGTGTCATGAGGCTGGAACGTCCTATTTCGACGACGATCGCGAATGACATGATCCATTTCTCGAGCATCGACTTCTGAGAAATGCACCTTTTGCGTTCGAGCCCCCAGTGGCAACAAGTCCACGACGCCCACCCACCCTTTCCATTTCGACGACAAAGCCCTCATGGCAACCTTGTTCTTTCAACGCTCCACGCGGTCGCCGTGCCTCGTCACGTACGAGCGTACAACAGCCCATCAGAATCAGAATATCACATCATACATTATATATATACGTCCGTCAAAAAGGACCCACTCGCTCGAATCACCACAAAAGAAAAAAAAAAAAGACCAAACCCAACTACCCCCTACCGATTCCGATACCCAAACCCTTCAAAATACCCAGAGTCGCGCATAAACGACGTCCATCGCTCGTCCAACCTCGACTCTTGCGTCACCAACCCGAGCTCGGTCAATTCGGAAGGTGCAGCCGACGGCGGCTGCGGCTGCGGCGGCGGAGGAGGCGGCGCTTGCTGTGGCGCCTGAGACGTCCGCGGGTACGCGTTGCCGCTCGTAGGTCCAGACGACGTAGACGGCACGTGCTCGTACGAATGATGCGCATGGTGGTACCCGTTCGTCGTCGCATACCCCGATCCAAACCCGGACGACGACGGCTGGCCCCACGAATTATACGGCGCCGCGTGCTCGTGCGTCGCGCGGGGCGCCGTCGTCAACGGAGGTGGTACGGGCGGAGGCGACAGCGCGTGCGGGTGTGAGGCAGGATGGTGCGTCGCGTACGCATAGTGCGATCGTCGCGGGGGACGCCACTGGGGCATGATCGGCGGCGGAACACCCGCGCTCGCACTAGAATACTCGCCGTGTCGGACCTGGTATTGCATCGAATCCCGCTCGGGGTTCCAGCGCTGGACGTTCGACGACGACGAACTCTCGGCGCGTGGATATAGCTGCTGCGAGACAGAGGACGACTCGACGGCGCTGTTTGGATACGCGCCAAACCCAGACGTGCCTTCGGCGGCGGCAGCAGAGGTAGACGGCCCGGGAGCTGCTTCCTTGGCCTTGGGCAACCGCCTCGTCGATACGAATCTCGTTCGCCCAGCAAAGATAGCCAGTTCGTCGTCGTCCCCGTCGCACTCTTCGTTGATCGACCACTGTTGTCCAAGCTGTCCCGGTGAGGGCTTCTCGTTTTGACACGCTGCGAGCGAATTATGTCCCTTTTCACTCAGCTTGGCGAGGATGGGCTGTAAAGGAGGCATCAACGACACGTGCGACCAACGATAGCAAGACGTCTACCAGTGCTTTCGCTGCTCTACGACTATGTCCAGCGGCCTTGGCAAAGAGCACACAGGCCTCGTCTAGTTCCTTGATCGCATTGGATGCCAGCGGCGACCGAGGTCCACGAGTCACGATCGTTCCAAACACGATCTATCCCCCAATCAGCCAAATCGACCCAAGCAAAAGAAAAGGATCCACGAACTGCCGCCGAGAAACCATACGTCCACGTCGACCAGAACCGCTCGCAAAGGCGCGGATACACCGCATACTGTGCCCGGATCGTGCGCAAAATCGTCGACGACGCCCGATACGTGGCCAAAAACGATGGCGCAAATTGGCTCTTGAGCGGGTTTACCGGGTTCTCGATTATAGCTTGCGCGAAAAAGCTGCGATGAATAGAAAGCAAGACTACCAGCGGTGTTAACCCGTCCCCAAAACAGGCAAAAACGAAAAACGCAAACTTACTGACTTCTCGCGAGTGCGCCATGACGAACAGGCTCATGGACTCGGGTATCGGCAAATCTTCGGCGAATAGGGTCGGCACGGGGGCAGCGAGCGACGAAGCGACGTTCGCCACATGTTCCGGAACAGGAAACTCGCGCACTTTGCGATCTAGCTCCATGATGGTCCCGTAGCTGGGCATCTCTGCGTTCAAAATCTGTGCAGCCACTTCGGCCACGCAATCTGATGCAAAGCGGTACCCCCACGACTCGACTGTTCATCAGATGCAGTTCAATTTTAAACAATGAGACGAGATAACAAAAATCAGAATCAGGTGAGTTGATGGCAATCAAAGGCCATATGATCACGCACATAGAGACGAAAGATCGCCATCTTTCTTGTCTTTCGCATCTCCGCCGCCTGGAAATCG
The DNA here is from genome assembly GCA_038090275.1 of Austroboletus novae-zelandiae. Taxonomy (NCBI): domain Eukaryota; kingdom Fungi; phylum Basidiomycota; class Agaricomycetes; order Boletales; family Boletaceae; genus Austroboletus; species Austroboletus novae-zelandiae. The sequence goes on along the minus strand of JBBPML010000112.1, from coordinate 39,802 downwards.
GCAATCAATGTAAGCCCTTGAGAAGCTCGGTGGTCTGCCTGTGCCAAGACTCTTTTGGTCAAACAAGTCAGCCTGGGAAGTTTCAAGCCCCTGTGACCTTTACCTACATGCCATGCGTCCGCCACAAAGAGATCCCAAAACAACACACGGCGCCTTTGTACGATTTTGTCAGGTAAACCCCATCTCGTACTATCCCGATCTAACCCCCACAAGCGAGCTCTATCAACTTTGGGTTTAATCTCGGTAGGATAGGGGATACTCACGGAGCCCAATCTGATAAAACAGAAAGCGAATAAGTGCTAAATACGGGACATGTCTCGAAAAGATAAGACGGAGACACACAGTTTGGGACAAGTGTGCGGCTAGCACGATCAGGGACCATGTGGTTTCCATGCTCGTTTCTTTTGCCGACAATTCATTTCCGCTCATGGCGTTGTAAATACTGAGCATATGGAGCGCTTGAATAGTCACCAAGGACGGTTTCTCCATCACGGATTGCAACGAAATCGCTGCGCGCGCAATCTGATGATAGTGCTCCGCCTCTGCATTCCCTGGTTCCTGCGACAGATCCACGAGCGCACCGATGGCAAACACGAGAAAGAGCAACGCGAGTTCGTGGGCACTCTTGTTGTCGTCGGTCGCTTTGAGGGGTCCGTTGGAGTAGTATATTGGAAGGAGTTCTTCGACGATTTGGTCCTTGGAAACGCCGTGGAACAACCAACCGGCCTGGTCGCAGTACGTCTGGGCGAGGTAGCTGGCACGTTCCCAATTGGGTAAACGCCCCTCGATTGATTCGCGGATGGCACCTGTCGGACCCACGGGCGTAAAGGGGAACGCATGCGAAAACATTCGGAGATCCTGGTGCAGCTGAGGTCCCTCCAAATCCTTTGCCGATGCAGCCGGTGACGTGTCCGTACCGTCTGGCTGGGCCACGTTGTCCGACTAACATGAACGTGACTGTCAAGCCTTTCAAGGGAAAAAATAGACTTGCCATCAAGAGACACTAGAAAGAAAGAACAGGCAGGGACGTCACGTTTACGGAAAAAGAAAGAACACACGGAAAGACGCACCTCGGATCCACCAGCAGGCCCAAAGAAGCGCGATATCCCCTGGTCGGTGATGGAGAGCGTCCCAAACATGTCGAGCATCACCGCCGACTGGCTGGTCACGACGGGCTCTTCGGGCGGCGTACACGGCTCGTCGTCCTTGGGAAGCAGGTTGGGCTCGCGAAGGAGCGGGTGCATCTCTGTCGAATGCTGCGAGTGCAGGTCGCCCAGTGCGTCTTCGAGTTGCCGTATCCGGTCGCCCATTTTGGAGATCCGGCGATGGAGGTGCTCGGTGGCCGCGAGAACGAAGCTGACGTGTGGCGTTTTAGAAGCTCCCAGATTGCCGGTCGTAAAAAAAAGGAGAGAGGCGGATCGACGTACCGGGTGCCTTGGCCAGTGGAAAGGCTGCCTGTTGAACGGTCATTTAGTGGCGGCGACTCGGGAGCGCGGCGAATGGGACGCACCGTTCGGACACAGGGCTGCGCAGCCCCGCCTCTGCGTTGCGTGGGAGACATTGAACGTCAGACCGAGCAGGGCGGAGACAGGCGCTTACCTGGCATGATTGGCAGGGGATTTGCTTGTCACACTTAATCTTGAGCCTTGCGGAAAAAGGAGGTCAGGTCGAGGCGTCGCTAACGAACATGCGCGGTGATCGCACCTCCTGCACTCAGCGCACGAGATCTGGCCGTTGTTCCTCTTCTGCTCGACCTCGCGCGTGTGGCCGCCGTCGAATCGGTACTCGTCCATCTCCCGCCGGCTGGCCTTGCGCTTCAGCTTGCCTTTGGTCGGTTCTGGTGGCATCGAGCGAAGGTGAGTGGCGCCGTACTCGTTGGACCGGGGTGCGCCTGGGAGAAAGTTAAATGGGTATTCCTTGGCCGGTGTGAAAGTCCGATGGCAACTGCCAGATCGACGACAAATAGACAAACGGCACGGAGAAAAAAGAAAGAAAAAGAAAGCAAGAGAGGGTCGGAATGGCCGTCTCAAGTACCATACGTCCCTTCTGCAGGGCCATCAGCCGTACACTAATCCCTGGCGTCCCAGGCGACGTCCCACCGGGGATACGCTCCCTAAGAATAGTCCCACAGCACCCGTGTCGTGTCAGATTTCAGACCCAGCGGCAAGTAGCCAGCCCAGGCACCTCAAACACCAAACGGTCTCTGACACGACGCGGTCCGTCCTTGTCATACTTATCAGCTCTGTCATTCCAAGTACTTGCGAGGCCTCAAACCTGAGGGCTTTGCCGGTGGCGACAAGGGTTGTACCGTAAGCTCTGGAAGAACGGTAATCCCCCATCACTCGGCTCGCTCCGTTCCAAAGGCTGCGCCCCTACCCGAATGAGCCGCAATTGCTACCGCGCACGCCATACCGCTCGGTCGTGCACAGCACGAGGGGTCCGTGCAACCCAACCATCGTTGCACGCCACCGACAGGTACTACTCGACATCCATTCGTGCGATCGAGAAACGTCATCGGAATGGACGACACAACGGGCATGCTACTCTCTGTCCCCGTCCAATCAAAACACGCCTCGGGCCTGCGCAACAGTGCCTGACGTCAGTGCTGCGCACAAAGCCCTTGGAGAGAAAAAATATCACCACGATCTCGCACGATTCGTCGAAGAGTCGCTATCGCGCAAAGGCGGTGCCTATTAAAATGATGTCAGTATTTCAGCTGACTCGAGCGGCCGAAACGCTCTGGAAGAGATATCAAGAGCTCCACACGCGTTCCCCGGTGCGAGGTCGCTTCGGATAATGCAGAAGAACGGGTGGTTAGAACGGAACGCTGACGAAAGCGCTAGAAGACCTTGGGGGGTTTGAAAAGAAGGAGCCTCGCTGCTGAACCCAGCTATATGGGACCAGAAAGAGGTGTGAAATAACTTCTCATCCGTGACCGCCGCAGCGTCGGAGTGCTATAATTTCCGAGGAATGAAAAGGTGGATTGGGCCAATGGATGGCATGACAGAAGAACCTACCAAAGTCTCCTGATACCTGGGCACCTGCCTGGGGAAGTGACGACTGTGGAAGAGCACTTGGAATGAAACGGCACAATGCGCGCAGCAAACATACCCATTTCCCCAACCTTCTCGAGTGTGGAGAGACATTCGAGAAGAACCACCGTGCCGGATATGGGGGAAAACGACCATCGACTGTTGTGGCACATTTCACAACAAACAAAGCGGAGAGAGATCTCCCAGACATCAAAAAGAATGGCGAGCAGCGAGTGGATGGACCAATTCCCTCGGTTTCCCTCCCCAACAGTTTTACCTTGTCGAACTACTCATACGTTACGATGTCTCGCATTGAAAACGCCATCCAGCCATTATCAAGGAACGATAGCTGGATATCGCACATCCCATGCGGCAGATGCTGTGCTGTAATTGAATACGGCCGAGGAACAGAGTGGAGTGTTGTCAGCGAGCTGGTGAACGCGCACTGGCATGCGTGCCCAAAGAAGCCACATAAGATGGCAGGGTGCCTGGCAGACACACCCACTTTTGTGTCCGACGTGGAGATCGTGTTACCTCCCCCAGCCTCCCCAAAGCCAGTCTGGAGCGCGTATCCAATCGAACCCACTCAAACGGACACCACATGGATCTCTGTCGGATGTGAGCGGAAACGGAGGACTCTGGAGCAACGCAGGACGGAGCTCGAGCAAGACGAGTACGCGAAAAACGTGCGCACGAAGAGCGTCGTCTGCGGTGGATGTCACAAGGAAATCAGCCTCGACAAGCGGTCGCTGTATTACCCCGGACTGTGGCTCAAGCACAAAGGCAAGTGTCCCAGCATCGAGAAGCTCGAGGTTAGTCTAGGCTGGTAGGGCAGATGTCCGTACTGACCGGCTCGAAGCGCGCGAAAGCCATGGCCCTCGAAGCACAGAACAGCGGCATGCCGACATCGGGGCGTGCCAGACACAGGTCCGAGCTCCACGATGACCCGTCGAGCGATAACGAGGACGAACGCGAGGACCTGGCGCAAGAGCCGTTCCCGAGTAAGTCGGCCGCGCGCACACGGTGATCGAGGTCTGACTCGTGCGCAGCATTGAATGAACGGTTCTTTTGGGCGCAGAAACGGACGCAATGGACGTTTCGATACGCCACCAAGGAAGAAATCGAGGCGAACCTGTTTCGGGGGCAAGAAGAGGAGCGCTGGGGCGGGTATTACATGGAGGCGCAGCGGTGTCGGTTCACGCCAGCCAAGGAGCTGAGCAACTTGGTGTAGGAGGGAAAGGAGATTGATCTAATCCTGTCGTAATCAAACTTTGAAGAAAAAAGTTCTGTCACGACGCTGCGCCACATCCACCCAATGCCTTGAGGCTGCACAGCGTACACGAGGCGTCGAGGGTCGAGGGAGCTGCGCCCGCTGAAACACATCCTCGAACCTTACTCTAATATGTCTGAAAGACCTTATTTCGAGACAGTCCGAGTAAGCGACGTCTCTTTTTCCACCCGGAACGATCGTTATATACAATAGTGCCACCGCTAGTCGTTCGCCAACGTGCCCGTTGCAGAAGACGGAGTGGATACCGTGGCCTTTCTGGAAGCCTCGGACGACCTTGTCAAGCTGTTTGGTACGCAAGTTTCCATTACGTCCGCCCACACCCTTGCCTGATTCAGCGTCTCCACAGATTTACTAGGCTCTGGCATCTTCGGATTCGTCCAGGCAGACATTAAGGGCAACATTGAGGAACGTTGCTTTCTATTCGCAGCCCTTTCCTTCCCACCAGAGAAGTTGCTTACTCTTATCTGTCTTTCGGGTTCTTGCAGGGTGTCCGGTCGCGCTATCGAGAGGCTTCACAGAATTCGACGACGCTCGAGACGCTCGTCAGAAGCGAGACGTCCGAAGGTGCTCGTAATGGAACTGCTTGCCTCGTCCGTCTCACCCGGTGAGTGGCACGCCGCGTCTCGTGCAAGCCATCTGACCAAACCACGGACGCGGATCGATTCAGCGGCCTCTTGTTCCTCTGCAAGGCACTGCAGAACATGCAGGCCGATCCGTCCGTAGAGCTGCACGTCTGCTTCAAGCGCGCCTACGACGAGGTGCTCAAGCACCACCACACGTTTGTCGTGCGCTCGCTGGCCGCCGTACGTCATCGATTCATCTCCCCCCGCATTCTTCCGAGCTGTCGGGATGGACGTCGTGGCTGACGCCACATACGCCTAGGTCGCGGTGCGGGCGGCTCCTTACCGCCGTGACTTCATCGCACGCATCTCGCAGGGAGGCGACCCAGAGAAGTTTAGCACGGAGTTGAGCAAGTGGCTGGACGGGCTGGACGGCATCGTGCACCGGGTAAAGGACTTCCTGGAAGAAGGGGGACATGGGAGGGTGTAGGTGGGGAATCGCACGAGTAATAGAACAGTATGCACGTGGAGATGTCATTTCGTTTGAAACTCTTTTTACTCTCTAGTGGCACTTTGGCCAGCAACGCGGTGTACAATTAAGAGTCCGCGGAATTGGCTGCCTCCGCTCCACATACACAAACTGGGAGCGGCGAGTGTTCGATGGAGGCGGTTGTGCTATCGAATCACAATCAGCATCACACTTCGCTGGCCTGATGGGAGGATCAGACGGCGTGTGATATCCCAACTGAGACATGCGGAATCGTTCGCCTTGTGCTTATCTCGGATCGGATATGTCTTTTACAAAATAAAGGGCGGTGCGACCGTGGACACACGATGATACACATTCCACTCTCGGAACAATGTCCCTATCAGATGCTGCCTGGGCGCAGGGACTAGCTCTTTCGGCTTCTTGACAAGAAAAACAAACAAACCAAGAAAGGGTCGCACGATCGACGAATATAGTGGCGTGACAGGACAGGACGCAGGAGATTGGGCGACGTCCGACGGGGAGCGCTGTGCGATTTAAAACCCAACGCTAGCGGTTAATAATCAGGGCATGACACAGATAAAAACATAACAAGGTCCCACATCCGTTGAGAGTGGAACCGCGTGGAGGTGTGGCTAACCATAAAAGCAGATGTGACTTCCTGAGCTATATGTCAACGGCGATCAACTGGGTACGACATGGAGGCAAGTTCCAGAGATGCGGTCGAATGTTACCACTTTATTCGCCGCCATTGAGAAAAGAAGTTCACACGGAATTGAATAAGAAAAAACAGGGCACAACAGCGACAAAGCGGGAGAAACAAAAGAGGCTTGCGTTCGATCCAAGGCGTGTTTGTTTCCAAGGGCCGTCCGGAATTGGTGTGATTCGAGATTGATGGGCCATCGCACGCCCGGTGTCGCCCGGCCGAAGCAGTGTCTTGGAGGGTGACTGACACTGAAACGAGCACGGTGGGGCACCTCGCATTCCGGTCGAGCACGACATGAAACGAGCACACATAGGGCCGTGCCCGAAAACAACTGTATGTAAAGGAAGACCGATCAGATCACGGCCGAGCGCATCGCACTGCTGGTGATGCTCGAGGACGGCTGTTGCAGCTGGGAAGGGCAGACAAAGTTTCGTACGGAAAAGGCATGTCCATGTGTTTCGAGGACGTTCCTGGATAATTAACGGTAAATGTTCTGCGGAGATTGAATGCGTGGTTATGTTCTCGAAATGCCGGATCTGTGACATATTTTCCACTTGTTTCTGTAAATACCGGCGTGGACCCGAACTAGCTGGACGCATATTAACCCGTTCTCTCTCCCTCTCCTTTATTTTTCCGTCTCCGATATGGACGTGGACCAGTGCGCACGCTCCGCCGCCTCCTCCGCCAACGTGCCCTGCGGTGTCCTCGCCTCCCTGGCGTCCCCCTCGTCCTCGTGCGCGTCATCTTTGATCCGTCTCCACGCGCACTCACCAGCCCCCCAGCAATCCCCGCAAGCGCAAGTCCCCCCCCGCCCGTGATCTCTCCCCCGACATCGATCCAAAGCCCCCCGCACCGCCAAAGGGCGAGTATGAAACAGGGCGCGTCATATGCGAGGTCTGCGGCGACGGTGTCTCTTTCCGAGACGAGGCGACCGGCGGCTTTACCTTGAAACATTGGGACGCACACCGCCAGCAGTGGTAGGTCTCCTCTCTCTCTCCGTCGTGTCTTCCTTCCATCCCTCTCCAGCGCCAACGCCACCCAGTCTGTCCCCGAGCCTGTCATATATACCCCGGAAAGCACCGCAGAGGCTCTCGCGAATCCCCCGCCAAAACGTCGCCGTGCAAAGCGCTCCGAGGAAGAGCGTATCGATTATTTGCGTGCTGATCCCTACGTCGCCCAGTTCGAGGCCTATCGCGTCTTGTGTGCTTCCTGTGACAAGTGGATTCGCCTCCGCCCCAATTCCACCTACTGTTCCATTCCATGGGACGCTCACAGGAAGAGTTGCCTATCCAAGAAAATGTAAGTATATCGGTGGATCCGGCTACCACCGAATTTCACATCATCGCACAGTAATACCAAGAACAGCTATGGCCTAGAAGAGCGTAATTCCCTGCTATCCAAAGACCCTGATGTCCGCAAGTTCGACGCTGAGCGTGTCCTCTGTAATATCTGCGACCAATGGATTCCAGTGAGCTCAGACAATCATATGCAGGCTGTGCAAAAATGGCTCCATCACCGCTCCGTCTGTCAGAAATATACCCAATCAGCCGCATCTCCTAACCAATTGGAGCCTTCGTCCAGTTCTAGGTCCGTATCTCCCTTTTTCGTCCTTGTTCGTTCTCATGTCGAAGCATCCTTAGGGCCCATGCCGACGATGCTCCCTCCCGTCCTGCCGGTTCCGGTGAATTTAATCCTATTCATGCCGGTGGTTCGCGACATATCTCGCAGCCAATCGTAGATACCCCGCCGGCCGCTTCCAAGTCGGCTGGTGTCCCAGGCTCTCCCACATCCTCGTTCAAGGACCTCACGCCAACAAGCTTTCCTCCCGCGCACGAGTCGCGCCGGCGCAACGCCGAACAGCGCGCCGCCACCCTCAGGGCAGACGCGCTGGTCGGAGAGGTCGAGCCCAACAGAGTGTTTTGCACCCTCTGCAAGAAATGGGTTCAGCTTAGGCAAGACAGCTCGTACTGTGCCTACCCTTGGCTGCAGCACCGTGGAAAATGTTTAACCAGGCAGTGCGTTTGTCTTTTTTTTTCTCATCCTTGGCCGTGTCTCATGTTAGTTTCATTCTGTTACGTTGTGTGGCCCGACAATGTGGATTTAGTGAAAGACGGGCACATAAGGCCGCTCATGCAGCCGACGCCAGGGCCAAGGGTGGCCAACCTAGTGCAGAGGAAAGCCTAACCGACGACGACGCTTCCGCCGAGGACGAGCTCGACTCCGATCACGGTCCCACCGACGGACCCGAATCCAGCCGTATGGACGAACGACCCAAGCTCAAGGCACCCGTCATCGAACCTCGGCTGTCTCCGCTCGCTCCGAAAAACCCGCGGTCGCTGGATGTCAGACTCGGACCGTCCTGGACGGGAGCGGCCTCTTTGGATATGACAAGCGGTGGTGCCTCTGTTCGGAAGACGCAGCTCACGCGTGTGATACGTCCCAAGGTCAAGTATGAACCAGACGGGGTAACCTCGGTCGAACCTGGGTCGTCGGCGAGCAGGTTATCACGGAGGCTTGCACTTGGCTTGGCGGACTTGGACACGGCGCACGGGCGGTACGTGATTTTTGTCTTTTCTATCCTTTCTCCTCTTCACTTTTATCCCGTGGGCGCGACGCTCGAGTGACTGACTTGTCTTTTTTTTTTTTTTACTAGGATGAGCTTTGTCTTTTCCTCCATCGCTTACCTCTTCATGGCCACGTACGAACCGACGGACGACATGACCATCTCCTCGCTCTTGACGTACCTCAACGCGGCGATGCCGCCGGATAAGCACGAAGATTTCGACACGGCCGAGGTCGCCAAGGCGGTCGCTGCGCTTTCGGACAGGGGCGACATCATTTTCGAAGGCGACACGCTCCGTCTTCCAGACTGAGGGCGCACCTTTTTTGTTTTATTTTTTTTCTCCGCCGGACGACGGTCTTGGGGCTACGCGCCTCGACCCAGCCCCCGTCCAGCCCCACACACACTGCCAGACCGGTTATATCGCGCTCTGGTCTGATATCTCTTGTGCTCCTCTTTCTTGGTATCTTGGACGTTCCACGGTCTCTCTCTCTTTTTTTTTTTGTTGCCTGGACGCTGTTTGCTTTGTCGCTCTCACCACATGGTCCCCGCATTGTTATACCTTGCGCCTTTTTTTGGACGATTTGACCTCGCTCTCGCACCTTTTTTTTTTCTTCTTTGCTGTGTTGTATATCCCCACTCGAGCCTCGCGCACTGGCAGGTCCTATTTTTGCTTTTGCTTTGTTTCTCTGTTTTTTTTTTTTTTGGTCAGACTCGCCCGAAGCGCTCACTCGGTCCCATTGTATAAAATCTGACTCGGTAGTCTTGTGAAATCACGCTACACCACGCAATCGTCGTTCGTACGTCTCGTCGCTAATGCACGTTTACATGCTCTTGTATAGCCCTAACCTGTCTAAAAACCAACCCACGCACGTTTTTGTATCAATGTCATCATCATCTTGTGTTTCTCGTTCCGGGAACGTGACGTTGTCGGTCGTCGGCAGAACGCGTATTGGGAATAGGGATGGGAACGCTAGCACCGGATTCGTTCTTTTCACTCGGGTGCGTATCGGTTCAACGGCGCCTCTGTGTTTTCCTCTTGTTCGTGACTGACGCTGACTCGGCGGCTTGTGTACCCTGCCAAGAACAGGGTTTGATCGTTGCGTCGTGAAGAGAAAGCAAACCTATACCTGATCGATGATCACGGATCCCTTGCCCTGTTTCTGCAACACATGAGAACGCGGACGAACAAAGAAAAAAAAAAGGGAGGGAAAAAACAAAAAATACGTAAAAAGAACAATGGAAACAAGAATGAAATAAAAAAAAACCGACAGGGCGAGGCGATGTATAGAAAAAGAAAAAAGAAAAAAAAAAAAGAAAAACGTAACGACGAGGACAGAATGAAAAAGATGCACCACTCGCCGCGCGGGTCGCGAGGACTCGTCCTCTTCGTCGGCGAATAGGACGCGTTTCCCCGTTGCCACTGATGAACCGTCATCTTCGAAGCTTGCGATGTCGTCGGTGTCTTCTCTGCAGAGTTTGGAAAACGTGGAGTAACCGGTCGATCGACTCGAATGACCGGGGATGGTGGAATTGGATGCGATTGAGCCATGAGTTGCGGCGGTCGAGGGGCCCTCGTGCATAGAGCCGCGGATTTCCGACTGATTGCCGGTTGATGGAGTTGGCGGCTTGGTGGCGTTCACAGTTATGGAATCGTCAACGCCTTTTACGGATGTCGTCTTTTTTTTTTTGTAGGTCCTATTCGCTTCAGCGGGAATGCCAAATCAAACCGCGCTAACCTCATCATAGATCCGGCGGGCTAGGGCATTTTCCAGTTGCGATATCCTTGCCTCGTGCTGCTTAATAATGTTGTCACGCTGTAAACAATTGAGTAAATGACGGTTTCTCCGTTCACTAGTGCTTTCATCGCGTACCCGTTTAATCTCGTTGACCTTCTCCACCATCTCGCGATCGTGGATTGCTCGGGCCTTCTGCATCAACAAAGCAACCAAGGCCTTCTCATTATCATTCTACCGCCGGAAGCTGTCATATCCTCAGACCAACAAGGGAAATGAAATGTACCAAATCGTTGTTCTCGTATCGGTGGGAAATGGTGACAGCGCGCTCTGCTAATCTCTTTTCGGTTACTTCTAACTCAGAGATGCGCTCCTGCAAGGCTACTACCTCTTGCTCGCGTTCGATACAAGGGGCTTCGGCCGCGGTGAGTCGTTTGGTCATTTCCTTCATATGATTGTCTTTCTGAGAAATCTCCTTCAGAAGTGACTCAATATTGCTTTTCGCTTCCTGCATTTGACCGAGGGCTTCAATCTTGCCCGATCTCTCCGTCTCCAACAAGGCTTGGAACGTGCCCTCCTTGCGGGACAGCTCGATCTGAAGGCCTCGGAGCGATGTGCTACTCTCTTCAACACTGCACTGCAGCATTTTGTTCTGCTCTTGGAGGTGGTTTAATTCGATCGACGTTTCCTTAAGGGAATATCAGTGTGTTTGGCAGCCTGCATGTAACAGGGTACCAACGGCCACTTGGCGCTCTGCGGCGTAAATGCGGTCCTACTCAAATGCCGCATCAATGCCATTCACGCAGAATAGTTCTATGCTTACCTGCAGCTCGCCTGTAGTTTCCTTTGATGCTAACAGCGTTGCACGCTGATCGTCAAATCGTTCTTGTAGAACCTGCAAATATAAAAACCGAGGAAATACTCGGGCACGACTCGGTATGACTCACCTTCAAGGAGATCTGATACTCGGCGTTTCTGGGCACGATGAGCAAACGCAGATACTCTTACAAGAGACAGACTCTCACCTGTTGCGGTATATATCAGCTTCACGTTTGACGTCATCAAGCAATTTCAGTTTATCCGCGAGTGCGTTCCGCTCAATCAGCGTTCTTGCCATCTCGGAAGAGAGCGACTTTTCGCGGGCCTGCATTTCCACTAATTGGCATTCGACGGTTTGAAGTTTCTCCTTGGCTTCAGTACGCTCTGAAAGGAGGCGCGACGCTTGTTGTGTCAAATTCATCTCAAGGCCTTTGGCGGAGTCGAGCCGTCCCTGCAATTCATGGTTATTATTCAGCGTTTGGACTAGTTCTTCTTCCGCCCTCCGTGCCCTGGTCAAAAAGTCAGAAAAATATCACCAATAGGCGATAGAGTTACCGTGCTTCAAGAGTCTTCACGTTCCCTTCTTGGAAGTCAATCGTATGGCGAAGGGCACGAAGTTTTGCGCCCTGTTCTTCATGAAGTTCTTCACGCGTAGTCATTCTGATGTGACTGTGATTCAGTGGTATCCGAGGGGGTGGAATGGAAGGACGCACTCTTCCTTCATTGAGACCATTACGGACCGCGCTTCTTCCAACCTTAACGTTGTACACTTAAATTAGCGATGAGTCCTCGGTGGATAGTGCGGTGAATTTACTCCGTCTGTGCATGCGCCAGCTGCAGTTCCATTTCATAAACCTTGGCTGCAGCCTGCACTGATTCGCGCCTTTGGTCTTGCAAATATCGCGTAACTTCCACCATTTGATCGGCTTTTCGGCAATTGGCATCATGCATGTACGATGTTGACACACTCACCTGATTGGTGGATTTTAAGCGTGGTCGATTCTAATCGATTCTTGTCTGCTGTGGCCGCCTCTTCTAATTGCAGGATTCTGGCTCGTGCTTCAGCTAACTCAGTGCCCATACTGTGCAATTTATCACGAAGTAGGTCCGCCACCTGTTGGGCTGGGAAAACGACTGTCAGCGAGCTCGTTCTTGGCTGACCGCCAACGTACTCTTTGAAAGCTCGGAACGAAGATCGCACATGGTCTCTCTCGCCTCAGCGGTCAAAATAAGCCTGCCATCGTCGCCGATAATGGACTCAAGGTCTGGTTTATGTTTTTGAACGGGAAAGAGATGATGTTAGATAACAGGGCCAACCTCGAAGACGAATCTGCGTGCTGTCTCGCAAGGCTGCGAAGCTCTCCACAATAGCCTTGGCTTCTGAGAAAAAATGAGACGATTCCAAAGAAAGTCTCAAAACGTCCAACTCGGATTTGAGTGCAGAGTGGCTGGTAATTTGGTCGGAAAGCACCAGGGGAAATGGATACCATGCCTCACTTTTTTACTATTCTCTGGAGTGCTTCTCTATATTTTTCCGTTGCTTGCTTATGTGTAGCTTCTAGCTGAGCAAGACGCGTCGACAATGTCGCGTTTTCTTCATTCTTGGCCGCCAAACGCGATCGGAGTTGCGTTATATGCCCGCGCTATATCCAGAAGAATAAAATAAAATAGAAAACGTCTCAAAAAGTCATACTCGTACGTATTGTTCCGCATTATCCATAAACTCGTCAAACTTCGTAAAATCGGGCTCAATTCCACTCGTAGAAGGTTCCAGGTTCGATTCCCTCGTGTTCATTGTGACAAATCTCTTGGTATGATCTCTAGAAGACAAAGCGGACGTTGTGAATGAACGTGGGTTCGGTTCAGTTTCTGAGTATATGCGTCCAAAACTCATTCAGTTGTACGTGACAGTATACATCGCATACACACACCTAGTAGCTCTTCTTTTGGCCGAGTAAGTGTGCCCTAACGATTGGATAATCAAGGATATATATATAAAAGAACGGATAAACTTACTGTCGTTGGAAAACCAAGACTGTCGTCTATTATCTCGGGTTCTGGCGTGATATGCGATGGATAAGCCGAGGTTCCACGAATACGGGACTCCATGAAGTGCGATGAGAAATGCTGGGAGGAACGACTGTCAAACCCCCTTTTGTGGTTATTTTCCGGAATATTCGCATTCGAGCTCGGAGCGAAATTGGACCCTTTAAGCGAGTTGCCAACTTGAAAAACAGCGCCATCGTGGTTTATTTCCTTTTTCATGGGTTGATGTGCAAACTTGTATGAGAACATGGCAGTAGATTTTGTTTCCGCTGGAGTGATGATGATAGCAAGTGTGAAGTCGTGGAGTTGTTTGCTGGAAGTTTGGCCGCGCGCAAGCAAATGAGCGCGTCATATTAAAGCACGTGACTCACGTGACATATCACACTTCATCTTACCGCAGTAAATGTCAATGAAACTTAGACCGGGAGATCACAATAAGAAAATAGTTCGACTTTCCCCTAATGGTCGTTGTTGAGCGCTTGAAAAACATAAACTCGGGGCCATGATCTGCCTTGGCACTTAAGCCCGGTAACAATTTTCAGGCCAAATCAACCTTCTTCAGTCGCCATTCATTCGCATGGAGAACAGAAGTTACAGGCCATAATGGTTCTTGCTGCCAATTAAACTATCGAATATGTAACCAGCTAAACAGCCGAGAAAATAGAGTCGGCTGAGACACTCAAACTAGATAAAATTTTACAATCAATCTATGCCCAATCTGTCCAGAGATTCTACGAGAAATTTATCGAACTAGTGAAAACCAAGCGCTTCTAGGTGCCAGTCGGTATGACTAGATAGAAGCGTCCGCACGACATCAAAAATGATTAGGTAAGTGCACCAATGCAAGAACCACGGATCAGCATTATTGGGTCCTGGTTTGGTGTGCCATTGTATCGGAGAATGGCAGAGTTGATTTCACCGGAGAAGCTAGCGCCAGAAGTGGCAGGTAGGGCGCATATCCAGTTGTCACCGACTAGCCACGAGGTATTCAGGAGAAAGGAATAGCGTTGCCCTGCATACACATGGATACCATCAGCCTCGTTGACAGTCATGTTACGTCCGTCGATAGAAAACACGAAACTGGAATCGCAAGAAATCACATCCAAACGAAATCGATATCGCTTACCACAGTCAACGTTGGCAATGGCGAGCTTTGACTCAGGCCCGTTGATCAACGACGAGTTGGCAGTGGTACCAATAATGTATGCCAGCACTGGGGATGCGATATGATACCTCGAAAGGCGAAATAAACAAAAACAAATCTCGAGATACATAACAAAAAACACACCAATCTGCGGGGGTAATCACGGTTGTCTCCAGAAAATGATCAGAAATTCAAGAGCTTGAGAGAATCTGTTAACCATCGTCCACGCCATATAACAGGTAAGGATAACGAGGGGTCCTCTCAATCCATCACAGGTCTAGGCAGAATAGTACGAATGGCACCAATATATTTCCATTTAATTATTTGCTTCAAGTTTATGAAGAAAGGAATGATTTTGAGTGATCGGACATTGCGTTACGAACGATGTTTCCTCAGCATAGTTTATGGTGCCAATGCTAAAGGAGGTGAATATTGCGTTTTAGTCAAAGTTACCACACTGGTGTTCAACCATATTTCTGGATCCATTAATTCGCTAACTATGTTAATTGCAAAGCTATCTCTCTTCAGTCGACTTTCAGTAAAACGAGCAGAAACCATCATATTGAAACGAGCATAAGTATACCTTTTCAGCCATAATAAGCGGTCCAGGGAAGATTCTGCCTGCAAGTGCAGCCCTGTAGCGAGGTCAATAAGAACCTATCCGTGATCAAAACGAGCGCAACTCTGAGCAAGAAACCATCTGGAGCAATGATCGCATCGGAAACTATTAGTAACAGGTCCGACAGCATAGAAGAGCGATGATAAAGAATTGGAGTTGGCGCGCGAAACGAGGGATGCAGCAGGAGCTGTATAAATATGTGCGAGGGTAAAATATGATACGTTCTCAAGAACGCATGCTGCTGGGGCGAGGCCAGATGTACAGATGGTTCAGTGGGAATGAAAGCTCATTCGAGCTCTTGGCTTATATGGCGGAGATACGCTCTAAAACCAAGTTGCTAAGGACAGGAATGATGGATTCGTAAGTTTGAGGAAGTCCAGGGCCTGAAACCAGTTGGGCTTTTCAGAATTTGCGTAAAGTACAAATTAAGTCGTGATGTTCAGTAAATCCGTCCATTACATCTTTGTAGTCGTTATGGGCGAGGAAGTCAATGACAACAGCATCACGATGACAAGAACTCCAACTTACAGGTCGAGTGCTTTTCAAGTAGGACTGTTGGAACGAATGACCGCATCCGTCAACCACACCCACGTGACCACTGACTCCGTAAAACGGAGCTTATTACTAGGTTCGTATGATCTTGCCGACACCGAAACTTGTGTACTGTATGCATACTCAAGAAAACATCAAATTCTAAAAACCTTGTCTTGCGCACTAAAAATGCAGCAGCAGACAACGCACCCCGCCATTTCTCCGTGTTTCGTATTCCACGTCCTGTTCTTCACATCTTCCTCTTGCGCACTTTTCACACTATCTCTAGCCCCCCTCCGTCCGCCACCTATCTCCTTTTGCTGCTGTAATTGTCGATTCACGCCTTGAGTCAAGAACATTGATCCAGTTGCGCTGCGGTAGACTCGTTTGTCCTCGTCTGCAGTTGCTACTGTTCCACTTGGGTCAGTTGAATTTGACGTTGTGCTCACAGAATATTCTCGCCTCCTGCTTTCCGTGGTCTACGGGAGCAGATGTCCGGTCGGATAAGATCGTAAATGAGCAACTTGTTGGATCTAGTAAGTCTGGTTGTATTAGTAGTGCCGGTAACTCGAACTGGATTCGGAAAACACCGGAGAGCAAGTTTGGCAGAGTCTCGCCCGGCTCCAGTAACTTGCCTGTAAAAGTGTAAGTTCCCAGCCTGTGAATGTATGAAAGGGTTCTAACTTCTTATCGATTGTTCAAATGGGATGTGTTTCAATTTCACACAAACAAAAACGAAAATCCGTAGCACGTTCTAAATTTGAGGTCGCTTGCGACAGTTTACTGCTTGAAGGTGATTTGCAGGCCGTTCAACGGTTCATGGCTATGAGAATGTGCCAACATATGACCGCTCTATGGGTAAGCACGCCGTTAACTTACTGGGAACTTATAGGACAAATCTTAGTTTCCGTCAGCGTCACTGCTGTGGATTTGATGCGAGCTATTTTTCATTGAAAACGACCGGTGGACGAGTTGTATGTCGAACACTAGGTGGATAATCTAACTTCACGATAGCATCGAACCACCACCTGTGACAGAAAGAGGGCAGTACTTTACGGAAATTTGACTCAACGGGATGGCGGCAGACTAGGTTTGCCGTTTAACGACGTCGGATTTTGGGTTCCACTATAAAATAGACCAACATCAGTGAGTGCTGTATCTATGAAAGACAGTGATAATGTTAATCTCGAATGGTTGTACTTTCTCTCAAGAAACTGGAGAACCTGATATAATTATTTCCTGTGTGGAGTTAACTTCCGCAGCATTACACACTCACGGTGTGACCTCGTCTCTAGGAAACAGCCTGGGCCATATCGGTTTGAAACAACTATACATGAAGTTTTGGTTATTTTTGGTGCTGAACAAAATCCGACGAGCCTCTTCCTACTCCTCCATGGCGGACTTGCCACCTCGGCGTAAATAATATTAGGTATATTCGCACGCTATCACCTCGCTAACATATGATCTATAGTGGGTGTTTCAGGATCATGAGAGGCTTTCACCTCTGTTGTCGGATATGCTTTTGGTATAAAAGTAATGCGAATGTGCTGAAGAGTGCATACCATATCACGCCGGTCCCTACCGTGGCCCCTAGATGCTTTCCTTGACTATCTTTGCGCTCTCACTATTTTCCGTTTCCGATGCATTGAAGCACCATTCACGATCGTTGCGCTTGGACTATCCACAAGCACTCGACGCCAGATCTGCAAATGTACTTGGTCCTGTGAGCGAATTTCACGTCGCGAACAGCTACACTGCGCCGGATGGGTTCAACAGATCGTGGGTTGACGTTCATGGTTGTCGTAAAAAGTGATAACGGTGTTTTGTAGAGCGGTTCTAGTCAATGGCGCTTTTCCTGGACCATTAATTCAAGCGCAAAAGGTGAGGATAATGATCATATACGTGCTATTTTCTCACGCCTTTCTAGGGCGATGCGTTTGCTGTTCAGGTTGACAATGGACTCACGGATGATACCATGCCTTTGTATACTAGTGTCGTGAGTGGTTATGCATTCATTCTCTCAGCTGTATCCACTCACCTGCCACAGCATTGGCACGGAATTTTCCAGCGGCATTCCAACTATGCTGATGGGGTTCCATATGTTACCCAGTGCCCAATTAGTCCAAATGCGTCATTCGAATATACGTTCAATATCACCGGTCAGAGTGGAACATACTGGTATCACTCGCATTATTCAACTCAGTATTGCGACGGACTTCGAGGCCCATTGGTCATCTATGATTCCAGTGACCCCCTGGCAGATTTGTATGATGTGGACGATGGTAATTTCCCGCGAAATTCCTGACTGAGCATTATCTTACAACTCCAAACAGAGAGCACGGTGATTACGCTGGCAGATTGGTGAGCGAAATCGTATGTAGCAGAGGGTTTACTGACGTGGATCTAGGTATCACATTCCTTCTATCCAGCTTGGCGAACTCTTCGGTGCGATTACTCCAAACGCGACCCTGATCAATGGCAAGGGGCGCTATTCTGGAGGTCCATCAGTCCCACTTTCGGTCGTTAATGTCACACATGGACTGCGGTATCGGCTCCGCATCGTTGCCCTATCTTGTGATCCTTCCTTCAACTTCACGATCGATGGTCACCGCATGACTGTCATTGAGGCCGATGGGAACGAAGTGGTCCCCATAGAAATTGACTCGTTGCGCATTTTTGCTGGCCAGCGCTATTCTGTCGTTATCACAGCAAATCAGACGGTCGGAAACTATTGGATTCGTGCCTTGAGCTCCGCCACCAATGCCTCATTCGACAATGACCAAAATATGGCCATCTTGCGATATGCAGGAGCGTCAGATGAAGATCCCACGACGTCAGCTTCGTACAACATCACGTTGGATGAAGTGAATCTTCATGCTCTTGTCGACCCAGGCGCACCTGGGGTGCCCGAAATTGGAAAAGCGGATGTTAACATTCAACTTGCTACGGGAACCAACAGTTCGGGTTATTTCACATTCAACAATGTGTCCTTCGTCAACCCCCCAGTTCCTGTGCTTCTTCAAATTCTTAGTGGGGCAACACATCCTACGCAACTCTTGCCAAACGGAAGTGTCTATGAGCTTCCTTTTAACAAGACCATAGAATTAAGCTTCCCAAATCCTACTAATGCTCCTGGCTCTCCTGTCAGTACTACGTTTTTAAAATATCGTGTTATGCTAACATTGCGTCTTCAGCATCCTATTCATCTTCACGGCGTATGTGCTCCCCTCATCATGCTTCTTCCTTGTTTGTTGCTTACAAAACGACATTTCAGCATGCATTTGATGTCGTCAGGGTTGCGGGTAGCAACACGACAAACTTCGCGAACCCTGTTCGGCGCGATGTCGTATCCATTGGTTCCGATTCTACTGACAACGTGACGATCCGTTTCACCACTAACAACCCAGGGCCTTGGATCCTTCACTGGTGAGTGACAGCTTCCCGACGAGTCCTATGACAAAGTGGGCTCATGTATTCTTAGTCATATCGATTGGCATCTGAACCAGTAATATCGTTTTCGTTGGCTTTGCCGTGATTTTAGAACTCACTCTTGATTCCCTCTACTAGTGGATTTGCCGTCGTCATGGCAGAGGCACGAAACCAAACAGTTGCGGAGCTACAGCCAACCATACCAGGTACGGTTCACTATTGTGGTAGCGGCGATCGAGCAGAGATGTTAATTGCTCTTTCAACACAGCGGATTGGTACTCGCTGTGCGCTTGACCCCCGAACCAAACAATCGGAGGGGTTCTCGGATAATGAAGCACACATGCATTATTTTGCTTCCTTTGGACTAAGGGTTGCGCTCGTACACAGGTACAAAAAAAGACATTCTAGTTGATTTGCGATTTTCTTGCGTTCTTTTAAATACAGCCCTTCTTTGATCGAAAAAGGACACGTGCCGCTCGTTTAACCTATTTAACTTGACTCATTCACTTGGATTCGTTACTATGATTCGTCGAGGTACAAACTATTGTTCGTATCAAGTGATAGTAATCGACCATGGACTAGTAAATATATCTACCTTATTACTCGTTTGTCCGAGATTTTATGTTGAGGTCTATATTTGCCCTGTCTCCCATTCTCCGAATAAGCATAATATGAACATTCCGCGTTCCCCTTCAACTTTATGGCAAACCATGTATCGTGACAATGGACATGTTGACCCTAATATATTGAATATGCACTGACAACAAACCTGGCGCGGGAACTTGATTTGGCCACGCGCTCAGGCGCCTTTGCAGGGCGAAGGGAAACTGGAAATAAAATTGTCGCATATCGAAGGATCAGCTCCGAAGTACGACGGTCTCGCCTTCAGGCTGTTCGATTTATGTACTTGCTTTACCGATGAATGATATTTGTGGGGAGATCGTCGTCGAATCCATCGAGGACTCCACCCACGTTTCACGATGGTATTCAGTTCAGGCGAAGATGTTGCAGACTCCGCGGACAAAAGGTAAGGATACATGACATGTCGCAGTGAGAGGTTCTATGCTGCGAGATAGACTGCGTAAATGACGTGATGGACGGGTGGATGTAATGTGGTCACCATCAGATACTCTACGCCGCTCGCCGTGAGGGAAAGGGAAGATCAGCTCCATTCGTACGAAATCGGATCATGCGGTATATAAGCCCGACTTTGTAGCATGTGCTGTACCGGAACGTTGTCTCGTCCGAGCCCGGCGACCAAGCGAAACACAAATGCTATGGCCTGGGAAGAAGTTTCGTATCCGTGTTCTATTAAATGGCGCCCACGTCTCGATCTCATATTACTTATGTGTTAGTGTATCAAATCAGGCCCAGCAGCCCACAGCGTACATACCGATATCATGTCTCCCTTTTGAAACTGATCTACATGTTTTAGCGAAGAGAGCCAGTTCCAATAGCACGTGACCGTGAATTCTTCGGCGTCCTCTTCCTAAATCGAATGTTGCCGAACCCGCAATCTAAACCTGCACACGTTACACGTTATCATGAAACACCGAAGTTGACTCTTTTCTCCGTTGATCCACGGAAAGGCGTTGGACGCCGAGACAATAATCGACACAAGGTCACTTAACAACGTACTGTAGCGATGACATCAGTGGCAAAACCAAAACCCAAAGGTACGCAAGGAAATAGGCTTACCCGACCGTACGTCCACTGACTTGAGAATGCACCCGTATCGGGAGTACAAGCCTAGAGCACCGAATAATGTGCTTACCAAAGATGTGGGTCCCGGCACACTTCAACTTTGGATACGTGACCGTGACGGGAGGTGAAAGAAGAAGTTTTCTAACCAATGCATTATCGAATTAATGAACATAGCGACTTCCGGTGGATACTGTGAGATCCGTCCATCCTTGGAAACCGTCCACCCGATAATACATTAAGAGGTTTTGAAGAAAGTCGAAGGTGAAAGGTCGTGCGGCGCCAAGTCGGGCGATAAACAGTACACAAATAAACACTACCGCTCAGACACCGTTAAGTAAGAGAAGGGAAAGCCTTAGCGAGTGCAAAAGCATAGTCAGTGCCTATATTCATCATTCATGCTGAACGCTCGAGTCCTAACTACCAAGCAGTCCCGTGAATGTTTGTTCGCCAGGCTCAGCCGGGATACACAACTCAAGCCAATCCACTGTGGAAAGGCGATCAGCGTCACGGTCGAACCAGGTCAAAGGCTTGTGCTAGTACAGGCAACTTACGGGGTGGATAATTTTTGGCCGTTTGAGCCGTCGCTTCTGCAAGGACGACCGCCAGCCCACTATAAGACCAGAAATTAGCCTCGGAATTGTCAGAATAAACGATCCGACGTACTGGTGAAAATGCCAATCAATGTGGCTAGGGCGGATATCGACACGTGAGGACCCATACCGCCCATACTAGGAAATCACACACCAATGGATGTACCAAGGCCCCGGATTATCGGTGATGAAACGGATGGTTACATCGTCGGTCTCGCTGTTGCCTATGGACACGACATCGCGCCGGACAGGATCCACAAAATTCGACATATTGCTACCCGCGACTCTCACAACAGAAAAGGAATGCTAAAAGGGCAGTTAGACTGCGAAGAAAGAGGGGTTAACCACCTACGCCGTGTAGATGTATGGGGTGCTAGAAACACATGAAAAGTCCGAGTCAGTGTCGCTCGACAATTTGCAAACATATGCTCACGGGTCCACCGGGAGCATCAGTAGGGTTTGGGAAACTTATTTCTATGACTTTGTTCCGAGGGAGCTCATAGATACTTCCTTTGGGCAGCAGTTGCGAAGGATGTCTTTTTCCACTGAGAATCTGAAGGAGCACAGGAACAGGCGGGTTAACAAATGTTACATTGTTGAATGTAAAAAGTCCCAAATGGTTGATGCCCGGATGAAGCTGAATGTTGACGTCCGCCTTTCCGATCTCGGGTATCCCAGGCGCAGCCGGGTTGAGGAGCGGATGTAAGTTTGCTTCATTGAACGCGAGTTCGTGTTCGTGTGGGCCAGCTTCTGTCCTGGGATCTTCTTCGAGTGCTCCTACATAACGGAGAATGGCCATATTTAGCCCGCCCTCGAAATTGTACACGGAATCAGAACGCAAAGCGCGAATCCAGTAGTTTCCAACTGGCCGGTCGGCTGTGATGACCACAGAATAGCGTTGACCAGCATGAACAACCAACCAGTCGACATCTACGGGAAACACTTCGTTCCCGTCCACCTCGATGATCGTCATCCGATGTCTGTCAATGGTGAAATTGAACGAAGGGTGACAAGACATGGAAACTATACGGAAGCGATATCGCAATCCCTGTTCTGTTTTAATGACCGAAAATGGAGTTGGTGGGCCGCCAGGATACCGACCCCGACCATTAATCAAGGTCGAGTTCGAGGTAACTGCTTGAAAGATATTTCCCAGTTTGATAGAGGGTGTATGGTACCTACATAGACCCACGTGATCAAACTGTTTGTTGCATGCGACATCACTTACCAGTCGGAGAGGGTGATAACTGTAGTTTCTGTTCAAAATTATAAGACGAAGCTCTGTTGGAAGTTTGGCGGAAAATACCATCATCAACATCGTATAAATGTCTTAAAGGGTCGTCAGGATCATAGATGACCAGCGGGCCTCGAAGTCCATCGCAGTATTGAGCCAAGTAATGTGAATGATACCAGTAAGTTCCACTCTGACCAACGGCATTGAACCGGTATTCATACGCTTCATTTTGACGAATTGGACACTGAGTGACATACGTGGCACCGTCAGCCCAAGGAGTCTTGTGCTGAAAAATTCCGTGCCAATGCTATTATATGGAATAAATCACGATGCATTTGATGAATTGTTTGGACAATAATTTACGATACTAGTTTCCAGAGGCATAGTGGGGTCCGCGAGTTCATTGACAACTCGAATAGAAAATTCACCATTCTATATGTCATCAGTAGGTCGACCGAGATGCCATTTGAACAGTCACCTTTACAGCCTTAATCAGCGGTGCAGGATATACACCATTGGCAAGCACCGTTCTAATTTTTTTAATACCAATCTATCAATACAGTTGAAGACAATTGGAACGCACGATCTGGCGTGCCCGTCTGGTTCGATGCGCTTGTTCACGATCCGTAGTTGGGTCACAGGGCCCAATGTATTCGTAGATGCATCCAAGTATGGCTGTGGATCTATATCCGAGTCCAAAACGTGATGGACCGATACGGCGTTAGAGACGAGAAATAGCGAAAATGCAAGGATGGTATGAAAAAACATCCAAGATATATCAGAGATGGGAGTTACAGCATCTTCATTGTTACAGTGATCATTTTATACTTGAGATACCTCCCGGAGTAAATCCGGCATGCTTGAGGACTATTGTTCTGTACTCAGCATTTGGCAAGGGCTGAGCATCTGACAGTGATCTTTGCTTGTGGGCCCAAGAAGGGTACACTCAAGCAGCCTGGGGCCAGTGGCGAAGCAAGACATTTTAGCTCGTCGTTTATATGCTGAATGGAAGGATTTTACACATGCTAGCCAACATCAAACATTCCAGGCAAGAACGGTCACAAACATTTTGAGGTGTCTGGCGTCGCCCATCATTGGGGCAGTAACTCGGGACCCAGAATACTCGTCAGTCGGACTCAGACATGATATTTATTTGTGAAGAAACGCTTCCTCGCCGTTAGCGAACCGGCGATGAAATGTTGGGGCACAATAAATGCCTCAAATATGGAAGGTTTTGTGCTCACCTTTTGCGGTAATGATGTATGTAGTGCGGAACGGGCGACTTCACCAGATCATTTTAGGCAATGGTTTCGCCATCACGTAAGCATACGCACCCCCGGAAAGCACACCAGAGTTGATAGTGCTTATTGTTATTTGAAGAGAGTCATGAAACACTTGGCTGTGGTAACCCCAACTACTACTTAGTGTGCCACTCTGTGGCTCCGCTCGTGCCACAGAGTTTTGTCTTTGGTCACGTGCAGAGGAGCGGCACGTGCGCCTCGCCTGGCATTTTCATCGCACCCTCCCGCCACTCCCTTGTCCTTCGACTCCCGTCTAAGGCACCTCTCAATGCATTGCCCTGCGAGGTGGACCCGCCCACCCTCACAGCCAACCACTTGCGTAATCTACACTGGTTTGGCTGATGATTTTATAAGGATCAGGCCGGCGTTTTTGCAACGATTGAAACTCGGGGACCCCCTCGTTCCTCGAACGCTCCAGCAGCTCGATGAGGTGTGCTTTTTCTGGGCCAGTTAAAGCGCTGGTAAGTGTTTGCAAGCACTGCTCACTTCCTTCGTCGAAGCGCCCTTGAGCAGCCGATCCTCAACGGACCGAGCGAAAATGTTATTGTGGCACGAGGTTTGTGTCTACGAGGTGGCTTCCCGAGGCCAAGGAAGCAAATCTCGGAATGCTCACCCCAACGGTTGGCGCGTATTTATGTACGTCGTCTGGTTATCCTCTATCTCACAGCAGCTGTATCAGCATGCCGAGGCCGCTTCGTCGAATGTCGATGGACGCTATCACCCGGACGGGATTCATTATTAGATCCGATACGGGTCACGAGGGGTGTGCCTGTGCCAACGCGGGCCTCAGTAGTGGCCGCTACGACGGTTATGAGCCTCAAAATTCACCCTTGCCTCATGCACGACATGCCCGTTCCCCTCCCCCCGTACCTCGGGAGCCGCATTTCACGGATGCGTGACGTAGCATCCGCAAGCCGAACGACACTGACCTCGTCGTCTTCGTCTGCTGCGATGCGCGCCCGTCACAACCCCAATTCAAACCACTGCCGTCTGCAGTGCCATGGTAGCTGGTCGCCTTCTTTCTTTGGTAAAGCCGAGTAGTAACGTGTTGTTCCTCGACCACATGTATGTTATGATTCGACAGTCTTATTACACATCATTATTATACGTTATTTCATCCAGCATCGAGCCAAGGCTGGATCGATTAAAGGGCCGTGGAGCGCGCATTTTCAAATTGTCCAATGTGCTGTTCGGCGAGCGGCAACGAGTCTGAGAACGCGCGTACAAGCAGATATTCGCCATGCCCCACCTCGCGATTGCGATATGGCCTAGCCTCGATCGCCTTCAAAGTCGCAGTCCACCAAATTGGGAGGATTTTCCATTATGATGACATGTCGCGCGTTGTAGCCATGTTTCATGTGCTGCCACAGAAAACAACTAGTCTCTTGTCGGATATTTGTCTATCATCTGGATGGGAACTCGGGAGGTTGGTCTTCAGAGCCTCGTGCCTGTGATACATCCAAAGTGTATGTCAGTCTACCTTCCCCTGCAGAGCATAAAAGCAGAAAAGAGGGAAAAAAGGAAGGTAAATGCAGCGTGGTGATGTACACAATCATCAATATGTCCACATTGTTTTCTTCCACAACCTCCAGCTGGCCCTACAAAAGCTTCTGTGCGCCGAAAACGTTCGCGCAGGGCTGCAGAGCTGGAAATCCTTCAAGCCAACCAGTAAGCCTTAGTGGTGCCCAAATTTTACATGTGGGTATGCCGGCAGAACGCGAGGGGCTGGATCCCACACATTGCACGAAGCAGCAATGGTACGTCATAGCATTCGGGCTTTCGGGAACCCTGTACCACCCCGTTTGGTGGTATCGTTGTCCAATGTTTCACTACCCGTTCTGATTGGAACTTGATTCGCCCAGAGGCATCTGAATAAAAAAAGGATAAAAACAAACGTTGGGGCTGCCTTGAGCTACCCAACAAGTCAACGTCCCCACGAACTCGGCACGAACGATCTGAACAAGCGACGAAGAGCGAATGCAGGGGCAGCGGCATAGATTCGAAGGGAAATGTTAAAACACACCTCGCGCATCCATTTCTCGCCATGTAGCCCCATTGGCAGATGCCAAGAGTCCCTTGCACGACACGAAAATCAGAGTGGTGAAAAATGCCCTCTTTCTTTCTCTAGCAACGACTACAGTCTCCCATTCCATTTTCTCCAACACAACGACCCTAGCTCGAAATGGAATGTGCCAGTACAAATATTGATGTTTAGCGCCCTTCCTTGCCGAACGAGTCAACTAAATTTGCCTTAATCTGTTTCAGCTTGGTGTCCAAACGGTTTTCTTTTGCTTTCGGGGATTGGAGTCTGGGCCATCTTAGACAACTTTGGGTTTCGCTTTGTTAGCAACTAATGGTGAGGTGTGCGGGCAGCAACTTGCAAGAAGACGCACTGAATACCACCAGAGGGTGTATAGATATGCCGATGAATTAATAGGAGTCGAACGAGTCGGACGGGCGAGGGCGAATAAACCGCTTATTAAGGATGTGATGGGCAGAGAACACCGCGCTTGTATTATCACCAGTAGAACTTCGCAAAAGAAGAGGAGACCATCTTGTCAGGGCTCATCGGATAGCACTAACCCATACTAAACACCTAAGGCCAGACTCGGAGACCGTCGTATGGGGCGAACTATTCGCTAGAGTGTGACTGGGCATGGCCCAGCAAATTTGTGAAAAAGGACTTTGCCTCGTTATATAATTCCCACGATTAGTACTACCCCATCTCCTCGTTTGTTGACCAATCAGTCTTCCCGAACGGGCCTGCGCTAGCTAGATGAGCCAATTATGATCAGTCAACGCTGCGTGATCAGTGCCTAACTTGCTGACCATCGGTCGAACTACTCATAGTCTAGTGGAAAAAAAAGGAAGGGCGCTGCCAACAACGGCGAGCAAGTATGAATTATTTCATGACCAGGAGCGCTAACCAGTACGGACTGAGAACACTCGCACAGCTAGTCATTCTCGTCTTCGGGAGAAGAATTATCGGTCTACCGCCATTTATAATGGTCATGTTGGGTTTCTGCCTTCCGCCGCCATTCCAATTATACAATGGTTCTGAATGTCTTGAAAAGGGGAAGTGGGGCTGATAAAAAGAACGGTACTATATTCCATGATTGACCAGCTCAAGAAGAAATGTTTCTCGGTGACGTGCTTCTCGGTGCCACCGCTGCTCTGACCTTTTCCAGTCTCCACGAGAGTCAAGAAATGACATCACTGTCGTCATTGCAGATTAGCGACCTCAACCCGTATACATATTATGCGAGTGCTGGGTACTGTAATGCATCTGAGACGCTTGCATGGAGCTGCGGAGGTATGTTCGTTTGCACCGAACAGATCATGGAGTAGTACTCATTCTTTGCGTGAAGCCAATTGCCTGGCTAATCCTAATTTTAAGCCTGTTGCTTCTGGTGGTGACGGCGACTCCATCCAGTACTGTAAGTCGCACATTTTCCCAGCGAATAACCGTATACCCGAATTCGCAGGGTATGTTGGATATGACCCTAATCTTGCAACCGCGATCGTCGCTCATCAAGGAACCAACCCTGACGAAATGTGAGTGCTAATTGTGATGTTCTTGTTCCCAACCTTTTTTTCTCACGTGGATATGATCTTTTCGAAGTTTGCCCATCATCACCGATATTGATTTCACCCTAGAGAACCTCGATTCTGCGCTCTTCCCAGGAATTAGCACCGATATCAAATGTCACAGCGGTTTCGCGGATGAGCACGCACAGTATGATTGACTTACACATCATTCCTGTTTACCCTATTAACTTGTTATCGTAGAACTGCAGAGGACATCCTCGCTGCTGTGCAGCAAACCATGTCCACGTATAACACGACTCAAGTAACCTTGGTCGGACACTCTCTGGGTGAGTATTGACACCAGATGCGTACTTCAATAGTATCATCGTTCTGCAGGTGCGGCTCTTTCACTTCTCGATTCGATGTATCTGCCTCTTTGGTTGCCCTCCGGAACGAGCTTCCGAACCATCTGCTATGGTCTACCTCGTGTTGGAAACCAGGCATTCGCCAACTACGTTGACGCAAACCTGTACTTGATGCATATCAATAATAAAAAGGATCCCGTCCCGATTTGCCCTGGCATGTTCCTCGGGTTTGTTCATCCTGGTGGAGAGGTACACGTTGAGGACTCTGGGGAATGGACAGACTGCCCTGGTAAGCCGTTAGTTCATTTCGTATGAGGTTTTCTTGACGTCGCTCTCTTTTCGAGCAGGACAAGACAACCCAAGCATGCAGTGCATAGTTGGTGACGTGCAGTCCATCTTGGACGGTAGCCTCAACGATCACTGTGGCCCTTACAATGGTATCGAGATGGGTTGTTGATGAGATTTCGTCGCAATAATTATCGGACATGACGGAATACAAATCTCGATTTCAGGCCTTCGTTGTACCGTGATTTCTTACTTATTTAATGTCGCCGCTTTCTCTGTGGTTGCGGATTGGCTAAGGTCATTGGCTCCTTTCTTTTCCTTGTTCCTCTCACGAATATACGGTATATATTCCTCCCATAAGTCGAATAAAGATTACAAATAATAGAACATAGTATCATTCACGCATTCGCCGTTCACGCCAACTGCGCGAATCCAACCTGAGAGTTTCCGTAGTCGAAAGTAGTATACACGCCCTGGAGGAACACGTCTCCGACGATCCAGAAAGCTAGTCGGACGAGCGGGTCAGAGCCGCACGAAGAAAAGAAAATGGAGACGCTTACAAGAACCAGTGTCCTGGCCGACCAGGCCACTGACGCAATCCAACGAGCCGGAAGACACCTGGCCAAGGTTGAGTGCCGACTCCGAAATCGGGAACGTTGTGCCCCCAAAGGTGAGACTAATGGTCGGGAAGGAGTCGCACGGGACTAGATTGGTGTCAACGACGCCACCATGGCCACTTGGATGAATAACGTACATGAATAGTAGCCTTCATTCCCTGAGATGGCCGTACCACCGATACTGCTGTACAGCGACGACGCTTGGGAGGGCGGAACGACGATGAGGGTGGTACCAGTGTCGATGATGGAATCGACGTTGTTCATGACAGTTTTACCTTTTACTTGAACGTTGTCCATGCTCACCTCCCAGTAACCCTGATCAAACGATGTCAGCAAGCATCCGAACGCGCCCAACATGCTACTGACCTGTTGGGTCACGGGGGTGTAAGTGAAGCTTCCGGTGTACAATTTGTTGTTCGATCCTCCGATATACAACTCGGCCCCGGAAGAGGAAAGCTTGAATGAGAAAACTGAATCTGTTACTTGCTCTTCACTGACGAGAGTCTGAAATACGGGGCTTGCATCGTAATCCGAGATAGATTGAAAGGCCATTCCCATCAACCCGTCTGCAGGGAACTGGGAAAATTCAAACCCAGAAGAATACGTAGTGGCGGCACCGAGCGTCTGACTAGTAGCCTGCTTTCCTGTCAGGAACGGGACCAGGTCGGTAAAGAGGCAAAACATACGGTGTAGCCAGCAATCGACACAGTATCAGTGTACTGTTCACCAGAGACGGTCGACCCATCCCCATACGAAAGGGAAAATGTTTGACCGAGATCTTCGGAGGTCGAAGAAGAAGTGGGATTCCAGAGTGTGTGCCCACTGCAAGTCGAGCCACAAGTAGAGGCTGGTAGGAAAAGGTCGCTGTCGTTGAATTGAATACAAGAGAACCTAGCATGCCTGACAATGCCTACCTGGAACCAGTGTCGAAATCGACTGTAATGTAGGTGAGGTTGAGATCGATTGCAAGCACTGAAATAAGCTCACCGGTGAAGGATTTAGCAGGGGTGCCTACTGAAATTGTGCCGTACCAGAGCTGACTCTGGTCATCAGTTAAGGAGTCACCGCCACGTTTGTCGTTCCCATTCAAAGCGGAGGGGTGTTTTTCTCCCGTGTTCTGCTCGAAATTGCTAAAGCCGCGATGGATTTTTCTGAAAGAGAAGAAAACATGGCTTGAGTGAGTACAATGAGGAATCGCTGACGACGTACGCCTTGAGTGATGCGACATGTGAGTTGAGAGCATCAAAGTCGACCGGTTTGCCATCGTTCACAAACCTGGAACGCTTTGTGATCGGAATGGCTTTTCCAACCTTGGGGCGAGGTGCCGCAGCGGCCGAAACAGCAAGCACAACAATCGACGTGGTGAGAGCAAATCGCATTCTTGGGGAGTGGATACGACAACAGTTACCGGACGATGTAGATGCAGATGCAGATGCAGCTGTGATTCATCTTCCTTTATACAACACGCCCATGGACGCCAAGACCGCAGTAAAACAGTGGTCCTTGCGCTACCATGTGATGATAAGGAGCACCATGTAGATTTTGCACGTAAAAAACGTGGCGATCGCCTTAACACGAAGGATCACTCCAGAGGGAGAATTGATATGGTCAATGTATGCCATGTGTTCCTCATCAGCGTGTCATCCTCCATTCCTCCAAGACAAGGCAACACGTGCAAGTTGGAAAGAGCCTTTTTCGCGTTTGAGTCAGGGTTAGACTAACATCAGATAACGTTGGTAAAAAGCACTGTCTTGAAGACTGTTCAACGAGCGAATACGTGATTTGGCATGTGGACAGAGTGCTTACCGGTGCTAAAGTGTGCTCGGAGCATGTGCTAATGGCTCAGCCTCGGAGGAAATGCAACGTACAAACATGGAAAAACAAAACCTTGATTTCTACGTTCGTACGTTCTGATCAAGTTCGTTAGCACCGTATCAGTGATTTAGATAGATCTACCGTAGCCAAATGGAGCCCGAGAACAAAGAGAAAGAGAGATAAGGATATGGCTGATATATGTTCCATACCTTGGTTACCTGAGACCCGAGTCTGCCCGGCCAACATATTGCCTCCGAGTCATACGGCTCATGGGAGTCACCATAGTAGCATTGAAACGAGGGAAGATACTCAGATCGCCGTCATCTTACCATCACTTATCATCGGCTTTCCAGCTCTCTCAGTCAACCATGACGCGCAGTGACCCCCCTTTCATGTGCTAATTGGAAGAACGTCATACGGTCCATACTTACGGTGCGCAATTAAACTTGAAGTGAGAGCGGCCTCGATGGGATCGATGATCGATCTGTCTCAACCACCGCTAAGTTCTGTGCAAACCAACATATATACACATACGGCCTTCTGACCCGTGGGATTCCCCTGATCAATTTCTCATGGCGAACATACAGACCATCAGAAAACCGCCGGACATAACCACACAATACGACTTGGCACCGAGCCTCGCGTATGCATCCTAGTCTGTATGAAAAAGAAGTTGTACCCTCACCGTCTTGAGCATACGGCACCGGATTTTTTACGCTGCTTATCGAGTCCACTCATTGGATGAACCCACGATTGAATAGTACGTCGTGAGGATTGTATGGTAATGCAAAAGGACAGGGATCCGAGTTCCGTTCGTCGAAAATCCCGTAAAGTGAGCGAGCATCCATGTCAGCCTCGCTAGAACCCGCAGCACGTAATCGTCACGATGTTGTGATTTGGATGCTAGAACAGAGAACCTAAGTAGGGCGGAAAGACAGGACGCATACACGATACCTAGAACAGAGAAGAACGAGACTGAAGAAAAGGAGACACAGGACGAAATACGATCGCGATATACGAATGATGACCAAGAAAGACTCAGGGACTAGGGAAGTGCACAGGCCAGGATAGAAAGATCATGACAATCCACCATGGTTCATGGTACCTCGTCCACGTGAGGCACTTGCGCGCGTTGGCACGATAGCGATTACGGACGAGGCGTTTTCGGTAACGGCAAGTGACCCACGACTCAAATCAAACGACGATTCGTTCGTTTCCAACGCCGTCGGCTCTGACTTCACGGTGCAGGTCAATTTTGCTTTTGTCCCTTCTGAAAAAGATAAAAAGTCGAGAGATTTCTCTTTGGTAGTGATGGATTCAGCCCCAGCGCCGGACCTTGAACCGAACGCGTATTTGCGCAGTTTTTGGTTGAACCGAACCGAACTTTGCCAACACTACTCTTTGGAGTCCGAGTGGCCACTTATATAACTTGTTGCTCCCACGGAGTAGTTGCTGACATAAGCTCTTCGAGGGCCGCCAAGTTGCATAACACATACGTCACACATTTCTACTGTCTGGCATCAGATTTCAGTCGGACAATAGGGGAATTCGGAGCTGATTTACATGTCGATTTGGACATGAAAAAAATCAAAATCCAAAGCGGATTTCGCTTGGGTCGCGACACGACATCTTCCGGCGACCTCGTCTGAGTTTAAAACCAAACTTCACTCGATAACGTCCACTACGGCCACCGAGTGGGTCCAAGAAGACGGCCCAGCCCGACCCCCAGTGGCCGCAGCAATGTGGAAAAGACTTTGGATTGACAATCATATAATCCCCACGATTATTTGTTGACCTCAGGTTGTCACGATCGGTCTTCCCTAACTATGCGTGAGCAAGATGAGCCCAATAATTAAGATCAGTCAACGCTACGTGATCAGTGCCTGACTTGCTAACCATCGATGCGGTCGAACCACACTCATGGAAAAAAAAGGAAGGGTGCTGACAACGGTGCGCAAGTATGAATTATTTCATAACCAAGAATGCCAACCAGTACAGACTGGGAACACTCGCACAGCTTGTCATTCTCGTCTTCTGGAGAAGAATTATCGGTCTACGGCCATTGACGATGGTCATGCATTTTCCCAGCGAATAATAATCGTATACCTGAATCCACAGGATACGTTGGATCTCACAACCGTGATTGTCGCTCATCAAGGAACCGACCCTTATGAAATGTGGGTACTAATAGTGATGCTCTCTTTCTCTTCATCAAGAATGCACACGAACCGGCTGGTCACGAATACATGGTACACATTCCTTCCATAAGTCGAATACAAATACAAACGATAGAACATAGTATCATTCAACGACGCGTCCAACGCTCACGCCAACTGCGCGAATCCAACTCGAGAGTTGCCATAGTCGAACGCAGTATACACGCCCCGGAGGAACACGTCTCCGACAGTCCAGAAAGCTAGTCGGACGAATGGGTCAGAGCCGCACGAAGAAAAGAAAATGGAGACGCTTACAAGAACCAGTGTCCTGGCCGACCAGGCCACTGACGCAATCAAATGAGCTGGAAGACACCCGGCCGAGGTTGAGTGCCGACCCAAAAATCGGGAAAGTTGTACCCCCAAAGGTGAGACTAATGGTCGGGAAGGAGTCACACGGGACTAGACTGGCGTCAACGACGCCACCATGGTCACTTAGATGAACAACGTACACGAATAGTAGCCCTTATTCCCTGAGACGGGCGTACCACCGATACTGTTGTACAGCGACGACGCTTGGGAGGACGGAACGACGATGAGGGTGGTACCAGTGTCGATGATGGAATCGATGTCGCTCATGACAATTTCACCGCGTTTACCTGAACGTTGTCCATGTTCACCTCCCAGTAACCCTAATCAAATGATGTCAACAAACGTCCGAACACACCCAACACGCTACTGACCTCCACGGTCACGGGGGTGTAAGTGAAGCTTCCGGTGTACAATTTGTTGTTCGATCCTCCGATATACAACTCGGCCCCGGAAGAGGAAAGCTTGAATGAGAAAACTGGATCTGTTACTTGCCCTTCACTGACGAGAGTCTGAAATACGGGGCTTGCACGGTAACGCGAGATAGATTGAAAGGCCATTCCCATCAACCCGTCTGCAGGGAAACGGGAATTTTTAAACCCAGAAGAATACGTAGTGGCGGCACCGAGCGTCTGACTAGTAGCCTTCTTTCCTGTCAGGAACGGGACCAGGTAGTTAAAGTAGGCAAAACATACGGAGTAGCCAGCAATCAACACAGTATCAGTGTACTGTTCACCCGAGACGGCCGATCCATCCCCGTATAAAAGGGAAAATGTTTTATTGAGGTCTTCGGCGGTCGAAGAAGAAGTGGGGTTCCAGAGTGTGTGCCCACTGCAAGTCGAGCCACAAGTAGAGGCTGGTAGGAAAAGGTCGCTGTCGTTGAATTGAATACAAGAGGACCTAGCACGCCTGACAACACCTACCTAGAACCAGTGTCGAAATCGACTGTAATGTAGGTGAGGTAGAGATCGATTGCAAGCACTGAAATAAGCTCACCGGTGAAGGATTTAGCAGGGGTGCCCACTGAAATTGTGCCGTACCAGAGCTGACTCCGGTAATCGGTCAAGGGGTCACCAGCACCACGTTTGTCATTCTCATCAAAGGCAGAAGGGTGCTTTTCTCCCGTGTTCTGCTCGAAATTGCTAAAGCCGCGATGGATTTTTCTAAAAGAAAAGATAATATGGCTCGAGTGAGTACAATGAGGAATCGCTGACGACGTACGCCTTGAGTGATGCAACTTGTGAGTTGAGAGCATCAAAGTCGACCGGTTTGTCATCGTTCACAAACCCGGAACGTTTCGTGATCGGAATGGCTTTTCCAACCTTGGGGCGAGGTGCCGCAGCGGCCGAAACAGCAAGTACAACAATCGACGTGGTGAGAGCAAATCGCATTCTTGGGGAGTGGATACGACCAAATACCTGCCGAAGTAGATGTAGATGCAGCTGTGATTCACCCTCCTTTATACGACACGCCCATGGACGCCAAGACCGCCATACAGCGGTGTAGAGTTTGCACGTGGAAAAACGTGGTGATCACCCTGACACAAAGACCACTCCAGAGGGAGAACTGATATGGTTAAGGCATGCCATACGTTTCTCGTCAGACTTTCATCTTCGATAAGGCGACGCGCACAAGCTGGCAAGAGCCTTTTTCGCGTTTGAGTCAAGGTTGGACTAACATCAGGTAACGTTGGTAAAAAAGTACTGTTTTGAAGAATATTCAGCCAGCGAATACGTGGTTTGGCATGTGGGCCGAGTGCTCACCAGCGCTTGGTGCGTTCGGAGATGATGTCAATGGAAATGCATCCACATATGGAAAACGAAACCTTGATTTTTACGTTTGGAGCGTTCTGATCAAGTTCGTTAGCACCGTATCAGTGATGTAGATATGTAGGTCTACCGTAACCAAATGGTGCCCGAGAACAAAGAGAAAGAGAGATAAGGGTAAGGCTGATACAATATATTACATACTACCTTGGTCACCTGCGCTCGGCGGCTGCGCCCGGACATGCGCTGAACCGAACATTTCCGATGCCGACCCGGACCGAAGTAT
Source organism: Austroboletus novae-zelandiae (assembly GCA_038090275.1). Lineage (NCBI taxonomy): Eukaryota > Fungi > Basidiomycota > Agaricomycetes > Boletales > Boletaceae > Austroboletus > Austroboletus novae-zelandiae. Next base: position 4,829 of record JBBPML010000112.1, on the reverse strand, counting down.
AGGATACGTTTCCTTCTTTCTCGCCTTTCTCGCCTTTTACTTCCCTTAACGGATTGCCCTTTCCTTTATACCACTCATCCTCCTTTGTACACGACTGCCGATGGTATGTTTTCCTTGTCTCTTTACTTATCCATCATCTACGAGATACGTAAAAGCCCCTAATGTTTTGTATCTAAAGACCGATCGGTCGTCCTTGGTAGACATCGAATCGAACGGATTGACTTAGATCCCCACTCATGCTATCCGGTCTCATCGTCCAGTCCGATCTGCTCGACGCTCCATCGCATTCGACTCTCCCTCACCAATCCCCAAATCCATCCCCTTTGAACTCGCATTACCGACCGCGATCCGAGCGTGACGCCGGATCCGCATTACACCCGAGTTCGTCCACCTCCGAGCCATACGGCTCACATGTGGGAGTCACCATTGTGCCATTGAAACGAGGGAAGATATCATCTTTCACCAGATTTTCGGCTCTCTAGATCAACCATGACGCGCAGTGACCTCCTTTCGAGTGGAAGAATGCCATACGGCTCATACTTGCGATGCGCAGTCAATGGTTACTTACTGTATATTGAAGTTGCCGACTCGGAACTGGAAAAGGAGAGAATAATGAGCTCTGGTAGTTAAACTTGAGGTGAGAGCGGTCTCTATGTTATCGATTATTTGAGCTCAAGTCCCAATCGTCCCTAATTGCAAACCAAACTGCCGGACACAACCATCACAATACGACTTGCCACCGAGCCTCGCGTATGCATCCTAGACTACATGGAGATGAAGTCGTATCCTCACCGTCTTGAGCATACGACACCGGATTTCTTTACGCTGCTTATCATTGGATGGAGCCACAATCGAACATCTCGTCGTGAGGATTGTATGGTAATGCAAAAGGACGGAGATCCGAGCTCCGTTCGTCGAAAATCCCGTAAAGCGAGTGAGTATCCACCATGGTTTATGGTGCTTCGTCTACATGAGGCACTTGCACACGTTGGCATGAGAGCGATTACGGACGGGGCGATTTCGGTAACAGCAAGTAACTCACGATTCGGATCAAAAACGATTTGTTCGTTGTCAACGCCGTTGGCTCGGAGGTCACGGTGCAGGTCAAACCTGCGTTTGAACTTGAAAGAGAGAAAAAGTCGAGAGGTTTCTTTTCGGAGTCCGAGTGGCCACTCATATAGCTTGCTACCCTCACGGCTTCTAACAGTTTCATCTCATGTTCTCATGTGACAACCTTGGCAAAGAATTCGCTTTGGCTTGTTTCACGAAGCAACTAACGGGGTTCCCAGGCAAGTTTCAAGCTGCAGTTGCTGGCATAAGCTCTTCGGGGCCTCGTGCTCATGCGAGCCGTTGCACTTAAATGTACGACACCTTGCATGACAATACGTGACATCAAAGCTCACAGTCATCTTTCAGCACCTCGGAGCTCAGCAGGCTCTCAACGTCAGATGCATCAATATTCAATTCGACATCTCAGCTGAACAAAAACCCATACTCTAACAGACGACGAATCTCATCGCTGCTCACCACTTTTCGTGAGCAGGTCGTACTATGGTTTCTCGTAAACATGCGTTTGTGATGACAAAATATGAGCGAGCTTACAATCGATCTCCCAAGTCCAAGCTGAGCTGTCTTGCTCGACGAGGCTAAGGTAGGCCTATATGTGCCACGATAATGAGATAAACTCCGTAGAGGCAAGGCAACATCTCATACCTTTGCAATGGAATCTGGATCGAGGCGGACGTCTGCGTTGCCCTCCCATGCGGCGTCGCTGCGAGAGCCTCTTGAACGGTCAGTCAAAATATTTCCATCGATGATGCTCTGTCACCAAGGAATCCATAATCAATACCTGTGTAAAGTATTTCCAAGTCTTAGCAACTCACATGAGCAACCTAGAGATTAACAAGAGTCAGCGCGACTATGAATAGGAAAGTAAAGGCGACCACAGACGTGAATATTTTGCTTTCCAAACTCTTTGGCCAAGCTCTGGGAAAGCGCCCTGATGCCGAATTTACCGATCGCAAACGCACTCGTAGTCGTGTTGCCTCTGATCGCGGCAGTAGCCCCTGTAAATATGAGGGTACCCTTCTTCCTTGCGCCGCCTTTGCCACCTTCGTTTGGCTGTTCAAGATCATTCTTGGTGAATTCGAGCAAGACCTCTCTGGCGAACGCAAAAGCTGCAATGACATTGACATCTAATGACTGGCGTACTTCCTCTTCGGTGACGTCCAAGAAGGGCTTCCATACTCCTTGCCCGGCATTGAACAGTGCGACGCGAAGGGGAGACGAAGAGACTGGGAAGCGGTTCCTGATGTCGGAAAATGCAGTGCGGATTGACGCCGGATTGTAATCTGGGATGGGGAAAGGTGCAGCCTGACTTCGGTGAGCTGAGGTAAACACGATACACAAGTTGGGTCGTACCTCTCCATTGGTCTGATTGATCTCGTCTGCGAGCTTGTTAAGTTGCTCTTTGCCACGAGATATCAGTGCAACCCTGTATCCCAACTTGCTGAACAAACGACTAAAAGATCGGTGAGTTCCGCTTGCATTAGTTTGGCTGTTTAGCTCTTACGCTGACGAAGCCCCTGTGCCTATGCGAAAGTTAACACTGTCACGAAGCTGAGTGATGCAACAAACCCACCTGAGCCATTTCCGATGCCGGCGACAACAAACAAAGGTCGAATTGCAGACATGTTCTGTGTGAGTTGGAGGTGTGAAAGATGAAAGGTGACGGACTTGGGTATCTATATACCAAACCAAGCTCGGAGACTGAGTCAGCCCGGACGTGGATCACAAATATTCCGGAAGTCTCCTGACCAAGATATTCATTGCGCAATTTCACACCATCTGATGTACTGGACACGTTTTAAGTAAAGGCTGAGCGACCATGGTTGACTTGGCCCAGCTTCGGTCGGGCTTCGCTCCTCATTGGTAAACTCCATCAACGTCCCGGTCCTAGTAAGATTAGAAAAGGGCGACACGCGCGCCTCGCTCTTCAACGCCGGCAAACACCATTCCGGACGATAAATGAGCATGCTTGGACTGGGAAAACTTCTCGCCAGGTTGCGCAGACCGGGTGGGGGAGAGACGAAGAAAGCACGTGATTCCGAGTACTTACACACGTAACCTGGAAAGCAGTGCGGCTTGTCCTTTCTTATCGTTGTCAGTCTGACAGCGAGTGAGCACCCAACACCACAGGCTGACAGCGATACATCGATGAGGCGCTTGACGAGGTCCTGGAGCCCTCGATGACAATGACGGCACGGGAATGCAAACCCCCTTCCACCACTTCCTCTAACAATGGTCTCGGCTGTCTTCGTATTCAGTCAGAAAATCGATGGCACAGTTCACTGCAGCATGCAAGCACTTCCGACGGGGCTTGAGGTTCATGGGGCCACATCCTGCAGCCGCACTCTTGACGTCCTCCAAGTAAATGATGTCAGCACGGTCGCCTGATGGAAGTTTCGTCGCCTTTAGGACCAAGTCTTGAATGAGAGTTGAGTACGCGAAAAACTCGAGAGTATACCACTCACCGAGAACCCAGATTCCCAAGCTTGTCCTTGAGTATAATGTGTCGGCGCTCCAGCGTAGTCGTATGAGCGGAAGTACAAGAAAACGCGAAGGTGTGCGGTAAAAGGGTCACGGTAAGTTCAGCGATAAGTAAAACAGATAAGTTCACCGCAAGGTCCAGCCGCAAACATCGCGACATCCTCGTCGACCCACTCATCTGGTTCTCGCATCTCCTCTGTATCCTCTGCAGTGCTTCTTCCTTGCGAGTCCCATCATCTGTTTCCTGAATCTCTATTCCACTCTCCGCCTGCTCGTCATGTGCGTGGTCCTGTCTCCCTCCTTGTTCGCCCGCCAGTGTTTGCAAGAAGTGTCTCTGATCTTCCGCGAGTTGTGTTCCTTCCTGCGAGTGGAAGGTCCTCAGGTGTCGTGCACTGAAGGTGCAGTTGAGCGATGTGCTCGTGAGTGTTTCGAGACGGTAAGATTTGCGTAGGCGTTCTGCGACGCGGCGTGGGGCAGACCATCGTGGTAGTAATAAGTTGCGCTCGGTGTGAAAGGTGTAATTCAGGTCGTTACGGTAGATCTATGCCAGCAGACTGACAGACTGAGTCCTGTCAGGATGATGCGGCCTGGAACTGGAGTCTGGATATCAGATCGAAACCCCGTTCCCGCTTAGCGTTCGCCGCGACTGCTGTCACCAACTCGAAACGCATTCGAATCGAGTATGCATGAAATCTAGAAACTCACTTCCTCGGAATCCGTCTGAGTCATAAGTTATGGTATCAATTTCGTCACGAGCAGAGCGTTATTGAAAAAAAAGTGACAGTGAAATATAGGATGGCATAGAAGCCGTATCGACAAAAAAAAGAGAGTCCGGACGTCCTATCGTAACTATAGCACCAAGTCGGCAGCAACTCAAAGGGTCAAATGGCCACTGGTACTACGGCAAGATAATATCCCAGTACATCAAACTACTAGTCCTCAGTACAAACCATTTTGTCAAAGCGTCCTTCGCGATACGCGTGCATGTTTTCGGGTCTAGCTCGACCCTAGAGTTGTCTGTCCCCATTGTTGGCCCGGAGGGCATAGCTGGAACCAATCCACTGCGAAACGCGGGTCAACATCAGGCTAGATCGTAGTAACTCGAAACCCAAAATGATAAACGTACGCGGCGGGTTTTCTTGTTCAACCGTTGCATTTACCGCTTCCGCCATGACGACGGCGAATCCACTGCAGGTATGCGTCAGCCTTTTCATTTCATCGTACAAACGACGCAAACACGCACTGATTCAAGTGCCAGTCAATGTGGCTGTCGGACATGT